>JAODTV010000028.1:23836354-23846677 GCA_025399955.1 Galeichthys feliceps
AGCTGGCCTGGGAACGCCTCGGTGTCCCCCCAGAAGAGCTGGAGGAAGTGGCTGGGGAGAGGGAAGTCTGGTCCTCATTGCTTAGGCTGCTGCCCCTGCAACCCGACCTCGGAAGAAGCGGAAGAAGATGAGTGATGAGTGATGAGAGTAAACATGTCAGACGTTTATTGAATGACTACTGTGGTGAGCTTCACCACGGACCCTTAGAACAGCCTCCATTTCCAGTGTCCATCATTCGCTTAACTGAAAAGTGGATAGATTATTTTTTTTTTTTTTTTTTAGATTTTACACTAACGTAGGAGTCACGTGTTTGCTGTTAAGTGTGTTTCCTAATATAAACAAATACATCCTTGCAAGCATCAGTCACATCATACTGTAACGGGGAAAATGGTATTGGTGAGTACTAAAACGTGAGTACTCATACTCGGTCTGGAAAAAAATAGGTTATCATTGCACCCCTACTTTATATTCACATAAGCTACATTATCATGCAATGTAGAAATAAATGAGTGAGGAATTCTATCATTTTAAGTTCATTAAGTATCTAACAGTAGATGCTGCCCAATAATAATAAGAAGCCTTTGTTTTGTCACATGTACACTAGAGCAAAGCAAAATTCCTCCTCTGCATTTAACCCATCTGAAGCAGTGAACACACATGCACACACAAGTGAGCAATATCAGTGGGCAGCTATGCTACAGTGCCCAGGGAGGTGCTTTGCTCAAGGGCACTTCAGCTATGAAAGAGGAACGTGCTGTTCATTTACTATCCCCCACATTTTTCTGCCGGTCCAGGGAATCGAACTGGTGACCTTTGGGCCCAAGTCTGCTTCTCTAACCTTTAGACTATGGTTGCCCCATGGCCAATAAACGAACATAATCATAAATGATTCCATACGAATGTCGACAGATATACACACACACACAACCATGTGTGACACAAGACAAACCAACGTAGCATTTTCCTCCGGAGTTCATTTAATTACTGTCCGAGTGTGAGCGTTTGATCATGGATATGGCTTTAGACTCATTAATTGCACAAGAACGGTCAGTTGACCTCTTTGACCTGTTTAATGAGGAGCAAGAGGCTTATGAGAGGCTCACTCACAGAGGGGTACTGTACTCCACAGTGGTCCTTCATCTCTACTTCCTGTGTGTTTGAGTGGGACATGCATATATAATATGATGTTGCACACACATCCCTTTGTCATCCATTAGCCAAATTTCAAACACTGCACATTTTACTGAATGCAGGTTGGAGAAAGGCTACTCACTCATTTAGATACGCTGTCCATATCCAACAGCTATCTGCAACCCTGCTCTGGGTGTGTATTATAACCATTATCTATTTTAAATCATAATGTGGCATGAATATTACGGGATAAAAAAAAATACTCGTGAACCTTTGTGCTTTGACCTGGAATGCCTTCATTAGGCAGCTGTATTTGATCTTTAAAAGAGACTGGAGCTTAACAGGCTCTAATATGCAATGATTAGCCATCAGATAGAGCTCGCTGAGCGGAGACACGGACAGAATGCTGATCTGAGCGCCCTCTCCCCGTCATGCCCTTCTGTTATTTAAAATCTGGCCTGCTGTGTATCTCTTTCCTACAGTATATATGCCATATGTTTATTAAAATGCATGATGTATGGCTTATATCACTGAAAATCACTCTTGCATCTGTTTCCTGGTCATTTTTGTACTCCCTTTTGTCATTTCTTGCCTCATCTCATGTACTGCACCCCTCAATCACCACAACCCCTCCCAGCCTGCTCTTTCTTCTTCTTCTTGCCCATAATGAATGATTCTGTGCTGAGCTCGGTGTTGCCCTGTCCTCTTTTTAATCTTGTAAACGTACATGATGGACAGCTGCAGGCAGTGACATCCTAATAGAGCGGTGCAACACTCGAGTGCAGAAATGCCAACCGCTACAGGCTATTGTCTTCACAGGATTGGTCAGGTGATTGATCTTGTCTACCATGCATTTTTTGAGAGTGTAATGCAGAATAGGAAGTAAATAGCATAGGCATATAAACATTTCGTTAGAATTCACTCCATCAGAACAAGTGCTTCATGGCCACGAGCTTTGAACTCGCGCTTTAATACAGTTCTTGTGAAGTCTGTTTCAAGTGCTGTGTAATTACAGCTTAAGGCGATCACCACCGAACAAGTGCAATGAAGTGGAAAATACACTGTTTTGGCAAGGAGAAAGCACAGCATGCCATGTGGAAAATTAATTGTGTAAATAAGTTCACTTTTGTAGCAACTTTGACCTTGCAGTAGGAGTTTTTTTTTCTGTGAAAATGATTGATGATTTAATGGTGCAAATACAAGTAGTCTAAAACCTTTGTTTATTACAACAACAAACACTTATATATCTCTCTCTCTCTCTCTCTCTCTCTCTCTCTCTCTCTCTCTCTCTCTCTCTCTCTCTCTCTCAGATCGGGATTTTAGTATCCAAGTGGCAACAGATCGCCGGGCCTACACGGCAGGTGAGCCGCTGGAGCTCCGCTGCACCATAGATGCTCAGAATGTTGCTGAGCGTTACTTCTCGGTGTCGTGGGTCTTCAGCAGCTCGTCTATAGCCGTGGTTGGGCCCAGTGCTGTGCCCATGCTGGGGGTAAACTATGTGCAGCGTGAGGCCGCTGGCCTCCTGACCATTCGTAAGGAGAGTCCATCTGTCCACCTGCTCAAACTGCAGCACCTGCTTCCCGAGGATGCTGGGAAATATATCTGCAGAGTGACTGAGCGGGAGAAGACGCCTACCGGAGAGTTCATCGATCGAAGCAAGCGCTCCCGTAATGTTCAGATCACCGTGGCTCCCCTGAGTGAGTATTCTTTTCTCAGTGTTGGTCCCTAAAGGCAGGTGAATGAAAAGGTGAATTGCCTAAGCACTGCTTTTCTCCCCCTGATGTAGAGTAGTGTTACATTCTTAACCTAACTGGACAGTAAAGAGAGGAAATGGTACATCGATAGATTCAGTAATAGTGTGGGCAGCAGGCCATTAGAGCCATGTCATCCCTTTGCCCAGTCTTATTTTTCTAGCTCTCTGAGGGCCAGTAGAAGGAGGGCTGTTTACTCAGATGCACAAATCTTGAGTTCATGCTCGCTCTTATCACCTAGCCCATTCCCTCAGTGGAAAGTAATGAAGGAGGAAAAGTAGGATAATGCCTTGTCTGAACTCCTTTGGCATTTTTGACCGAGTGGAACACCTCTGAACGAGAAATAAAGTATGGTGTCCATGCATATATTCATTTTCATTGCTTGTGTTAAAGGTGTGCTGCAAATGTAAGAAGTAGTTGCTGTTTGAAGCGAGAGCTGCTCAAAGACTAAAAAGCTGGAATTGAAAGTGTGGCTCAAAGGTGAAAGGAGCAAACAAGGCCTCGTCTTTTAGCTACTTAAAAGAAAACGCCACTCTGAAACACGTTAAATACTGTATGTCTGTATTGAAATATGTGTGGCAATCAATTGATTTAGTGATTTTTGGTGTCAGTTTGTTAGCTCATGCTATATTTTAATTTTTGCTGTGAGAAGTTAATAATAATAATAATCAGTTCAACTTGTATAGCGCCATTCTCATACTCAAGGTCGCTTTACAATTAGGGGAAGAAAAAATAAAAAAAGGCCAGGATGTCATTCCAATGGTGTAGCTGCCACAGTCCCACCAAAAGGCGCACGAAGACAAGTTCCACATCGCCTGCACAGCCGCCGTGACGCCGCCAGGCAACACCACCCAGAACACCGCGCCATGGATCCATGAAGTGAGCACAGAAGCACCGCCACGCAGAGCGCTGGTATGTCCCATACTGCCTGCACAGGCACCGCGATGCCACCGAGCAACATCGCTCAGAACACCGCGCCAAGCACAAAAGCACCGCCGCACAGAGCGCTGGACAACCACGATGTTAAAGAGAGCAACGAGCTCACTGCAGTCCATAGCGAGGAACACAGGCATCACCCACGGCGAACCAAGGCCTGGAGGGAACCGACGCCCAAAAGTGGGTCCGGAGCTACACCACAACCGGCGGACAAAACACAAAAACAAACATCAAACTACACAAACACACACACAAAAAAAAAGATAAAATAAAAATAAAAAGCTCCGGTGAGAATCGGCAGCCAGAATGCGCACGGCGTACTCTCAACCGGAAACGGAAAACTTTTTCCTGGAAAACGGAAAAGTTAGTGGGTATCAGTCATTCTGACATCACAAGGGGACTTTGCTAGCGCAGTTATAGTGGTATTTAATGAGAGGATCAATTTTATGTTTCAGATATAAGAGATAATGGTCAGCTTTCACCGTTGGCTTCTGAAAACTGAAGCGCAAGAGCTTCTTTTCTCGCAAACCATTTTCCAGTAACATTCAATGTCCTGTTCATATGGACTCCAGAGTGGAGACGATAAATACTAGGCACAGAATTTAATGCAGCTACACGAGGTGAGGAGATCAAGGAACGTTTGACTTCAGACAGGAGGGGTGAGAGCTGCACAGATGAAAGGACTCATACACTGCTCCATCTGCCTCTTTATGTCGAGGTGAAGAGAGGACTAAATTTCAGTGGTACCCGATCAGCGGGTAGACGAATGACATTCTGGGTAATGTCGAAAATTGTTAACCAAAGTGAAACTAGGTCAACATACCGTTGAAAGAAGTTTAAAGTTTAAAAAAAAGTCACCTCAGAATTTCATTATAGAATAAATCTAGGACGCCATTGAAATTAAATATAAAGATTAATATTCAAGTCATTCAGGCTAGATCGTTCCTTTCAGTGATCTGCCGGCTGAATGATGGACCCACGCTCAAAGCATTCCAGCTGGGATGAGCGCAGCGACATGAACCAGGTGTAGAGGCAGAACTGCTGTAACTGACCCCTTCAGCTCTACATGAACATTAGCTTCAGGAGAGAGGATGCAGCCCAGCAGAGCATGTCCTCTCCCCTTCCTCTTTAATACAGTATTGCACACAGACACGGACTTGCTCACAGCACCAGGGGCCAAAAGCAGCCATGTCATAACACCAGTCTTAAATGTACATTTATTCTGGTGACAGGGAGTGGAACCCTCGCATCTCCCCCAGAGATCTGCTTAAAGTGGCCATAAACACGGAAAGTGTAGCTGAAGTAAATATCCAGTGGCCCAAGCACACACCCTTCTTTGTGCCAGTGCTCCTCTCCTCATGTGCCACAGAGGCAGGAAGGAGATTCTGCGGATGTGTTCCTAAGAGATCCTCTTTATTAGAGTAATTTGTTTGGCTTCATCCCCCAGGAGCTCTTCTGCAATATATGCAGGGTTTATGAGACCATTAGAGCGATAACAACAGCCTGGGGCTGCTGCACACACACCACAATTGTCTATATTTCTTCCTTTTCTTCTTGTTTTTATTGTTTATTATGTTTGATCTGTCTCTATCTCCATCTCTATTGCTCTCACTGTTTTATTCAGACACGCACACAGACAGTTTGACTCCCTTTCTTTCCCCTTCTGTCCTGTTCATCACTTCCCATATCTGCTCTTCATGTTGTTCATTGAGGCAGTGTCTGACAGGCCTGCCAGCACACCAAAGTCACAGAAACCCTCCTGACAAATTGGGCCTGATGGAGGGTCTGGTTTTCAGTCAGATAAGAAGCAGCTGCAGCAGTGGCAGGAATCTCAAACACATCGAGGCTGAGAAAACATGGTGAGAAAATCAGTAAGCACAAAGCAAACAGTGGAGAGGAAGAGACAAAGATGAACCTGCTTGTATACTGGCTGATTTAACAGCTGCTTTTCTTATGGCTCAGGTGGCTACAGATAAGAAGCAGAGGAAAGGTGAATGTTGGGAGATCAGAATGTAGACGTGCAATCTCGCACATTCATTTTAGACACACTAAAATCAGTCTCTCTCTGTAGTTAAGAGCGTGGGCGGGTAGGAGAGGTTATGCTCCTGGCTCTTTTATTTTGCCATGTTGGGGAAAAGTTTCTGTTCAAGGGAAGAGCAGCTCTGGACTAGCACAAGAGAAAATTTGTGCCTCTTCAAAGTCTCATTTTTATTTTATCGTCTTTGATTCCAAAGATGTGGTTGCGTGTAGAAATCCTTGTTGAAAACGCTGGGGACCTGCTTTGATCCGCGCTGTGCTTGCAAGATCCTCCATTGAGCTTTCTGATCCAGAGACAGTCCCCAAAATCCTGTCAGTCAAGATCCACTAACCATTGTACAATAAACCAGGACCCAGCTGGAAGAGCCTAAAAGAGCCATACACACAATCAGCCATCATGAGCTGTTGAAGGGTCATGTCTACTGCAGATCATTCATTAAGTAAGCTATTAGTGGTTGATGAAATGGCGTGGAAGATTGCCTTTAGAATCTGTAACAAGGATACGCAGTAGGCTGTATCAAGGGAAAACATTGAATAGTCGTAAATCAAGGTGACTCGACTTGGAGGAATAATACTCCGAAGATGTTTTGATACACATCTACGAGGCTTCATCAGTTTAACTAAGTGGTGATTTTTGTTTAAAGCATCTCTCTTTCTTCCTCTTTTAGGCAGTAACATTAGCATGTCATTGACCAGTAACTCCTCCGAGGTGTTGGAGGGAGAGCACATCCACTTGACATGCTCAGTGCATTCCACAGTCGGAGCTCTGTCCATTGTCTGGCAGTGGGCAGACAAGGATGGCAGCGCTCCTGCTGTTGACCTGGCATCAGTGGACCTCTATGGCACCATACAACCTGGATCCAGTTACCAGGAGCGTCACAGCTACGGGGAGGTCCACGTGGAACGGATCCAGTTGGACACCTTTACCCTCACCCTGTACAATGCCTTTCCCACAGACGAGGGGCAGTACCGCTGCAGTGCCACCGAGTGGCTTCAAAGCGGCGGTGCGCCAGCCTGGACGTGGCAGCAGATTGGCGAGAACACAGCCACCACTGCCATCACTGTGAAATCAGTCGGTAAGGAAATAATTACAGCCGCTTGCTGCTAATCTACAGCTGTGTATTGAATTTATCTACTTATATTAGATAAGATCTATTTATATTATTAGATGATGATAATAATTTCAGGGGCTTCTCTTTGAATTAACACCAGATTTGTTACAGTGTGTAGATTCTTTTTCCCCCCACAAGACTGCACACACACAATTGTGGGGAGAGGAGATGCTAGTGACTCATCTTCATGTGTCTTCCTTCCTTCCTGCATTACACCTAAGACCGGTGTGATGGTGGTGTAATTGGCTAAAAATATTTTGCTTTGGTTTCATGTACTTGGCGCCTATCCCAGTATTTTTGCCTCAGAAGAACAGAAAGCAAAAAGCTTTCTGTGCAGTGTGTGTTGTGAGGTGGCTGGTGTTTTGGCTGGTCTGCTGAGTGACCCTTCCCTGGGCAATCAGCCTGTTTGGAAAAGTCCTGGTCAAGTACACCGAGAGCCTGTGATTAGGCTAATAAGAAGGACTGTTATGTTGGAGAACACTGGGAAATGCATTCATTTCAAAAATGAGACTTCATTCTGCAGCATTAATTCATCAGTAAATAGAAATCTCTATGCTATATTCTGTAACATTTCAGATTTTAACATTAGGAACTGTCAAATCTAAACAACGTTCAAGTCATGTGCTCTTATTTGTTCTGGCAAAATCTTTCCGACAACATATTTGACTTGAACCACACTGAGATATACAGAAAATGAATAATGGAGCAGTGTGTGGAGAAGAATAGAGAGATAAACAGTGACAGGAGGAAACGAGGTGCTTCAGGAGAGCGAGGCTTTGAGTAGCTGACATTAAAGAACACCCAGCGGTCACAGTGGTGAGGCACTTGCTGCACCTGACAGTCTGTCTGGGTGCTTTCAGTCTTTGTTGATGTTGTTTGGGAGCAAACGTGCAGCATATGGTCCTGTCTCTAGAATACGAAAACACATGCACAAGCAGCCAGTTTAACTCGGACGGTTGTAAATTTATGGCTGCAGATGTCTTTCACTACAACATAAGAGATTGGCTAAACTGCATTGTGAATTTTACAGGTTTCATTAAAAAAAAAAATAAACTGTTTGAGACTAAAGTAAGAGAGATTTCAAAACACAATTGGTTCAGAATACAAATCATACCATATCGTTCAGAAGAGAAATTGACTGAATTTATTTTTCTCTGCATGTTTAAGTCCTCGAGTTATGAATTCTGGAAAAACTTGAGGCTTAGGAAGAGTTTAAAATGTTGCTTGAGTAGGTATACAAAACTAATAGAAAATATATTTTGTGTCTGTCTTTTTTTTTTTTTTATGTCCCTGGGCAGAAATGAATACATTTCTTACTTCTCCTCTGTATTTACTTGGATAATCAGCGTTACCTTGCATGCTTAGTAAGGGAGGTTGTACCAAAAGTCTTCATTAGATCCAGCTTGAATATGTGAGGCATGCAGCTGCATTTATATTGCGAGTGTGTGTGTTTTTTATATATATAAATAAGCACACACACAGGGCCCGCCATGATTATTGGCATCCCTTGTAAAAATTAGTGAAAAGGGTCAGAAAAAATCCCCTTTTGAAAAACCTAGAAAATTCCAACCTTTTAATTAAAATAAATTTGTTCAGAGAAAAACAAATCCCTCAAGAAATAATTATTTTCAACAAAAACCACTATTACTGGCACCCCTGCATTTAATACTTTGTACAACTTCCCAGTAAAACAGCACTGTTTTTCCTCCTATAACATTTTATAAGGTTGGTCAAAACAGAGCAGGGCATCGGAGACCGTTCCTCTTTGCACAATCTCTCCAGATTATCCAGGGTCCTCGGCCCTCTCTTGTGCACTCTCCTCTTCAGCTCACCCCACAGGTTTTCAATGGGGTTCAGGTCAGGGGACTGAGATGGCCATGGCAGAAGCTTGATTCTGTGGTTAGCTAACCATTTTTGTGTTGATTTGGACATCATATATTACACACACACACACACACACACACACAAGCAGTCCCATTGGAGAGGTCTGCTGTGTCACTGTGTGTAATGAACAAGTATTAAGCTTTCCCGTCCTGCAGCTGGGCTCTGCTTGCTGGAATGAAGACCTTTTTTTCAGCTCTCGGTATTCTGCGGTGAAGGACAACAAGGACAACGAGCCATTTATGAGTATGAAAGAGAAGATAGAGCAAAGAACAGATCAACTAATCCACCCAGACATGAAGGATATGCTACAAAAGCAGAGAGGAATGCTGGAGTTTAAACCCCCCCCCCTCCTATTTCTCTATGGGTGTCTCTGTTTTTCTGTCTCTGTCCTCTCTATCTTTCTCTGTCTTGCTTATAGTTAATCTCCCAATAAACCCCATCATTCTCTGAAGATCTCTGATCTGAAACTCATCAATCACTCTTTCACCTTCCAGCCTCTACACTCTGTGCCCTGCTCTTTAATCCTGGCCTCTCTTATTCTGATCGCTTTACATTTATCATCTCACTTTTTCCCTCATTACTCACTTCACATTATTTCATCCTTGCCTGTGGTTCTGGGCACAACAGTTTTCTAAGTGTCCTGTTTGTGTGTTTCATGTCTAGAAAAGAATACATTTCTCAGACATGTTTGATATTTATGCCACAGCGCTGCTGAAGACTCCATTCTGATCGGTCGAAAGGTGATTAATTTTCTTTAACAGCTGCTCTGACGGTAGTTCCGGCTACAAGGGAGCACTCGTTCTAATACATTATCGTTTTTACAGTAACAAGTTAGACATGGACTTGTATGGTGAATGCTGGCTGCATGTAGACAGAATAGAACAAGTGTAATCGATTGTTAATCTGGTGAAGTTTTCTGTGCAGTGGAGCTTATGTAGCAGTGTTTGTTACAGTGAGAGGGATGGTGTGTTTGTTTTTTCTTAAAGGAAAGTGTTTAGGTTGGAGGGCTTTGCCGGTTTTTGTAACGTGAGAAGCTACATGTTTTGGTCTTATTAAATATAACAGAGAAATAAAAAGAGGCTGGTAAGGGAATGACTGTTTATAGCTGCTATGGCACAAGTGATAACAGGAACTAACTTCATGGATATTTCACAACATTAAATATAACTATAAATGAATAAAACAGTGGGTTTTTTTTTTTTCTTTAATAAATAAACAATGGTTAGGGTTGGCGATTTGCTGTAGTACAAGAGAAATAAAACACTTCAGCATCTGCAGTTATTGGAAAATAATCAAATTTGGGGTGATGTCGACTGAGAACAAACATCATTAGATTGATTTGGCGACTCATGCCCCCCCCCCCCCCACACACACACACACACACACACACACACACACACTTTACTCCCCCACCCCTCGGTTTATATTAGGTTTGACATCTTGTAAATGACCCCTTTTTTTTTTTTTTATAC
>JAODTV010000028.1:24614513-24625213 GCA_025399955.1 Galeichthys feliceps
GCATTCCATTAGTATTTTTTTA
Source organism: Galeichthys feliceps (assembly GCA_025399955.1). Classification (NCBI taxonomy): domain Eukaryota; kingdom Metazoa; phylum Chordata; class Actinopteri; order Siluriformes; family Ariidae; genus Galeichthys; species Galeichthys feliceps. Next base: position 24,614,536 of record JAODTV010000028.1, read on the forward strand.
AAAGTATGATCTCTTTTAATGTGGTATATGTGTGCAGGATACACTCAGCTGTGTGACTGGTGGAGTGTGGGAGTGATTCTGTTTGAGATGCTAGTGGGCCAGCCTCCATTCCTTGCGCCAACCCCTACAGAAACACAGCTCAAGGTCAGGTTATGTTTCTGTGATGGCAGTATGATTTTTTTAAAGACATTCTGTACTATAAGTGAGTTATAAACCACACATTTTTCCTTGACCCTTGCATTGCTTATTTATTATTTTGTTTTAATCCAGCGTGATGGTAAGAAGATCTTGCTAAAGTATATTCACATGCAGCATATATATGTGGTTATGTTGATTTAAAGACATTCAACTTTAATGAAATTATTTTGCCATTTTCACATTTGTCCAAAAACATTTTATTAAATGTCAGAAACCGTGTCATGTATTGTGGCACTATCTGCAGATAATGTGAGATGATCATATTGACTACATTACATCCCTTCCCTCTTCTCACTACATTTCTGAGGTTTCTATAATTCTAGCCTAGTAGACCACCGTCTAGAGGTACTCAAACAAAAATGTGAAAAGTACAGAATAGCCTTAATAAATATAAATCTAGTCTCAGGACAGCTGTGGTGCTGCTTCATCAGTTCTCAACAGGTTTTGCATGACAACAACATATTAATTTGACTGGTTGTTAATGTGAATCTGCTGAAGTGGATTGATTCCACTTTCATAAAATCTTTATCAAAGCCTAGACTATAGGGGCTTACTTAACACGACATGGTCTCTTACCTTTCCCAGGTGATAAACTGGGAGAACACACTGCAGGTGCCTCCACAAGTAAAGCTGAGCCCTGAGGCCATTGACATCATAGGACGTCTTTGCTGTTCAGCAGAGGAGCGTCTGGGAGGAAATGGTGCTGGTGAGATAAAGGCCCATCCTTTCTTTGCTCAGGTGGACTTCTCCAGCAACCTTCGCACTCAGCCTGCTCCATACCGACCTAAGATTGCTCACCCAATGGACACTTCCAATTTTGATCCAGTGGAAGAAGAAAGTGGCCCAGGGGCATGGAGTGACAGTGGAGACAGCACTCGTGCTTGGGATATCCTCTGCTCCCCAAATAGCAAACATCCTGAACACGCCTTCTATGAGTTCACCTTCCGCAGGTTCTTTGATGATAATGGCTGTCCATTCCGTTACCCTAAGCCCCTTGAAGAAATGCAAGGGCCCCCCAGCAGTAGTGGGGCTAGCAGCTTGGGCCCTGAGGAGGAAGAGGATGAGGAAGTGGAGGGGGGAGAAGAAGAGCAAGGAGAGGGGTGTGAGCCAGTATATGTGTGAGACCTGGGGAATGAGTTCACATATTGATTTAGCTTCACCAGTGTGGCTTTTATTAAATAACACAGAATACACCAGACAATCCTGTGTGTTTAAGGTTTGTTTGAAAAAGCGAGAAGGAAATTAAGGAGGGTTGGTCATAGAAAGAGAAAAATAAAGCGAAGTGAGATGCATATTATTACTCTAATATTATTGTGCAGAATCTTTACTTGTTCACGGAAATGTACGTCGAATGGAAACTGCAATCTGGGACCAATAAGTGTGGACTGAGACAGATTCAGTGTGAGACAGGACGCTGTGTCTCTCTGCAAGTTTCTCTGTCAGTGAAGGTGATGCAGCAATTCCTAATTCCAGATGAGTAAGTGTGCTCATGGTCCCTGGACTCAGTGGAGGGCTAAACCAGGGGTGGTGGTGTTATTTGGTGATTATTAACTGTGTGTGTCATATGACCACACAACTTAATCAAAATCCTTCGACCCTAATAATATATGAGCCCCCAATTACACTCAGATGTGTTGTTCCTTCAGCGAGTATCTGTAGAGACATCCATGTGAGTCTACCATGACTAGATCAGTGACTCATTTTAAACCTTGAAGAGTTTATACAATAAACAATAAAATAGATGTCTGTTTGGCACCTGCTAGTCCCAGGAGAAAATGCACCTATGTGAAGATAAGATATGGCTCAGGTTGTTTTCCTCTTTGTGTTAAGGAAACTTCTGTAAATTACAGAATATTTTGGTTTGAGAGTCATTTCACAATGCCTCCTTGTGATTTCAAAAACATAGAGTAACACTCAACCTGGAAAAAAATATATTTTATAGAGTTATTTGCTAAATGTGTTACATATTCTGACTTTATCTGCACCTCAGAGCTTTCACAGTTATGACGTTGTACTAGCTGGTCCTCTATATGTAACAGTTTGTGTCACCACAATTTATTAGGAGTAATAGTTACTTTCCAGTTTCCAGCTTTACTCTTAGTAACTGGACTTTCCCCATCGCTTTAATATTAGCACCTACAGTAGGCATATTCTGAATATAAATTTAAGTGTTTATCATCAGTTATTTACAATTTCACTGAGATATATAGAAATGGATATGTTCAGCTCAATAAGGAGTCTTAACAATCAGGGGATGTATTTTTGATCATCATCTTTATGTAGATTCACTGGCAACGCTTTTAAACACCCCGTGCCGGCGCCTCTGGAAAATCTTTAAATTTGGCGATTTTTAAAGTTATTGCACCACAAACATACACTGTACAGTGTTAAACATGAAGTCTCTGACTAACTTGTAAACAATATCTTATAACACAGTTGTGAAAAAGTGTTAGAAGAATTATTAAACAAAGTGTCAGAAGAAAATAATTGTATGGGATTACTATGTGCAATACAGAATATATATTATATAATTTTCTAATCACACAAACAGCTTTTTAAATCAATACTGAAATATACTATGTAAAGGGTAAAAAATATTGGTTTTATTATTTTTTTTCCTCAATATAGATACCTGACCCAGTGCTGCTCTTTGTTATTGATGTTACATTATCATCATACTTTCATATATGCCTTTCATATTTTTTTTTCCTTTTGTAAAAAGCATGTTGTTGATTGACAGTGTCATTGACACAAGATGTGACGAACTGTGTGCCTTCTAATGAATGTGTGGGTGTGTCCACCACATGCTGATCAGTATTTAAGAAGGAGATGGAAACATGCTTTTCCCCTTCACTCAGGCTGGTCCTAAATGTTTGGGAAAGGGTGTTTAGAAGAGAGTGAGGAAGTAGAAAATCAAGATTGGAATGAAAATTAATTATTAAAATGTTAAAGACATAAGAAAACAAAGTGGATTTGATTGGATTTTTTTATGCCTGTTTCTTAAGTAAGATGATGTGGAAGTAACTGTACTGAACTGAACTGTTGATTCCATTTGCTTAACATTTTTGTGAAAATAAGAATTTGCAATAAGTAACTGTACAAAACCAACATTATCTTTGATGCTAATTGACAATCACTAATAAATTTTGCAAGCTGTTGTTTTAAACTTACTGAACCATCACTTAGAACGCCTGACTGAAAGAACTTATTTTCATAATATGCAATCCATTATGGTGTTTCATCAGTAGTTAAATATCAAACACAATTGATATTTAACTGAATAACAAACATTTACAACAAAATGTATTGCATGAGTTAATACTAACGTCACACCTTTTTATCTCAGTGAGACTTAACAGTGAATGTGTCAGATGTTCTGCTGACCCATATTCATCACGATGGAACACTCAGTGAAAATTTCAGGAGACAGGCCTTATAGAATGTCATGTGAGTGTGTTTTGTTTTGGATGGATTTTCTGTATTTCACATTTGAAAGTGCTGACTGACAATCTTTGGTTGAGAATAAATGATATTGGAATTTTGTGTGTCTTTGTATTTCAGTGCTTGAGTCGGGTGGGACTTGTTGACTTCTGTGATCTTCCTTAATGTTTTATGTAATACAGCTACTATTGAATATAAATATATATTTATACAGATATACATATTTTTTTGTATCTTTATTATTTTTCATTTTTCTGAGCTAACTTCTGAACCTCTATGTCTTCAGTATTACAGACAGTTTATATTTGGATTCATATCTTTTTACATACATGTATGAACCAAGAATTTGTTAAATATGCTTTCACTGTTCTCACATGTGTAAATGTATATTCCTAAATTAAATTAAATAAATGAATCCTATTGTCTGCATTATTTCTAAATATGGGCTAATCAGTAAGGCCAATAAGGTTTTTCTAGAATCTGATCTGTAAATGCTTCTACAATTATTTCAGGGAATATTAGTTTAATTAGCACTTTTTGTGTATGTTGCTGGCTCACAGCTCCAAGGTCCTCGGTTTTATCCTGAACTCATTTTTACTCATTTTACTTTCCTACCACCTCCAAACATGCCAGTAGATGAACTAGCTAAGCTAAATCAGCGTAGGTGTGAATGAGTGTCTAAATGTGCATATGTTTGATGTCCTGTGGATTGATGGATTGGTGTCCCAGTCAAATCCTACTTCACTCCCAGTGCTCCTGGGATAGGCTCAAGATCCTCCATGAGCCTGAACAGGATAAAGCAGTTACTGAAGAAGAATGCATGAAAGAATTAAGAATTTGTATATATTTAAAAATGGTTCTTTAAAAATATGATTTAATATTATATACGCCTGTACACCTGCACGTTCAGGCAATTATCTAATCAGCCAATCATGTGGCAGCAGCACAAAAAATCATGAAGATACAGGTGAAGAGTTTCAGTTTATATTCACATCAAACATTAGAATCAAGAAAAAGTGTGATCTCTGTAAATTTAACCATGGTGTGGTTGTTGGTGCCAGATGGGCTCATTTGAGTATTTCAGAAACTGCTGATCTCCTGGGATTTTCCACACAGAACAGTCTCGAAGGTTTACACAGAATGGTTCGAAAAACAAAAACAAACAAAAAAATTGAGTGAGCAACTGGTCTGTTGTTGGAAACACCTTGCTGTTAGGACAGGTCAAAGGAGAATGGTCAGATTGATTTGAGCTGCAAAGAAGAATAGTAACTCATATAATCACTCTTTAAAACTGTGATGAGCAGAAAAAGCATCTCTGAACACACGACACATAAAACCGAGAGGTGGATGAACTACAAAAGCAGAAAACCACATCGGTTTCCACTTCTGTCAGCTGAGAAAAGGAATCTGAGGGCAATCATGGGCACAGACTCTCCCAAACTGGACAGTTGAAGATTAGAAAAAGACTGTATTTTCATCTGTATTTTTGGGTCAGGTGTTTCTCATCTTCCTCTTGACAGTACCCCATAGATTCTCTATGGGGTTCAGGTCAGGTAAGTTGGCTGACCAATCAAGCACAGTAATATCATGGTCAGCAAACCATTTGGTAGTAGTTTTGGCACTGTGTGCAGGTGCTAAGTCCTGCTGGAAAAGGAAATCAGTATCTTCATAAAGCTTGTCAGCAGATGGAAGCTTAAAGTGCTCTAAAATCTCTTGGTACATGGCTGTGTTGACTTTGGACTTGATAAAACACAGTGGACCAACACCAGCAGATGACATAGCACCCCAAATAATCACAGACTGTGGAAACACAAACTGCTGAAGTAGTTAATGCTGGCTATAACAGAAAGTTGTCAGCATTAACTTTTTCAGCAGGTTGTGCTACAGTAGCCCTTCTGTGGGTTTGGACCATATGGGCTAGCCTTCATGCCTCATGTGAATCAGTGAGCTTTGGCTGCCCATGACCCTGTCACCTGTTCACCAATTGTCCTTCCTTGGACCATTTTTGGAAGGTACTAACCACTGCATACTGGGAACACCACACAAGATGTGCCATTTTGGAGATGCTCAGACCCAGTCATTAACAAACCGTGTTAATGCGGAGTGTAAGTAAGTAAGTAAAATTTATTTATATAGTGCTTTTCACAGACAAAATTCACAAAGTGCTTTACGAGGGCAGATAAAAAAACAGATAACACATGGATATAAATAAACACAGTAAGATACATAGTACACAACAAGAAGAAAGTGAATAAGGAATGAAGAGAGATTAGCCAGAAGTTTACACAAATGCTTATTTGAACAAGTGAGTCTTCAGCTACCTTTTAAAACAGTCCACAGAGACAGCAAACCTGAGATGGGTGGGCAAGGCATTCCACAGTTTGGGGGTGACAGCCTCAGAAGCTCGGTCACCACAGGTCTTTAAACTACTGCGTGGGACTGACAGCAGGTTTTTGTTGTTGAATCTAAGGGAGCGTGCAGGTGTATGGAGGTGAATTAGGTCTGCCAAATAAGCGGGGGTTTGGCCATGAAGTGCCCTATATGTAATAGTAAGAACCTTAAACTGTATCCTGTAGTAAATGGGGAGCCAGTGAAGGGAGCTGAGCAGAGGGGTGATGTGACAGTGTCTGCTGGACCTTGTAAGTAACCTAGCAGTAGCATTCTGAATTGACTAAGCGAGACAGGGCAGACTTATTAAGGGAGGAAAAAAGTGCATTACAGTAATCAGTGCGTGAGGAGATAAAAGCATGTACAAGCATCCCCAGTTCTGAGTAAGATACCATCGATCTGAGTTTACTAATGGTACACAGATGGAAAAAACAGGATTTAGCCAGCTGTCACCCCTCAATTCCTCAGGCTCGAGCGAACAGCAGGCGAGAGAGGCCCAGTGTATTGTTTGATCGTATGTATAATATTGTCTGGAGCAATAATTAAGACCTCTGTCTTGTCTGTATTTAACTGTAAGAAATTTCCTGCCATCCAGTCTTTGATGGCGTCTAGGCAGTCTAGGATATTAGATATCTGGATAGATATCTGGTGCTGGAGTGTTGCTAACTAGCTGATGTCTCAGCTTGAGGTTTTCACAACAGTCTGGACTTGCTGCATCGTCATATCCGGCCTGGCATGTTTTACCTCTCACGAAGGGTTATGCTCCATAGCATTCCGTTAAACACAGTCAGGTGGGAACACACACAATCCATTACTTTCCCATTGTGGAAGACTGAGGGGGCATGAATATTTGTTATCTATTCCATTTAGTTTTTACTTCATACGTTAACGGATTTTGGATGTGAAAGGGGCTTGAGAAACACTAAGATTAAAAGACTTGGACATTACATAAGTATCGCACTTGTGGTCCAATAGTAATTACATTGAAAGAAAAACAATTTAAAGCACTAATGAGTTTCAGAGGTCATTCAAATTATCAGCATTCCAGGATACGGAGTAAAAAAAACTCCTACATAAAGCAATCCTGAGCCGATATATTCTACTTATTGGCTTTCCACCATTCAGTGCTTGGTGTATGCGTGGTCAGAGCTGTGCAATGTGCGTGCATATCAAAGCATATTATTAATTATTATTGGTATTTTAAAATGTTTTATTGTGCATGGCATTTTCCTATGTCCCACAAGAATAATATCATGCGGCCGAGATGTGATCATTTTGATGTGCTGAGGGTCACTTTCCTCCGTTTTTGGGACCGAATATCCTACCTCTTGAGGTAAACAGTACGGCCCTACGGAAACAGCCGAACACGAGGAGCTTTAACTAATTAGCATAACTATGGAACTGCGAAACACCAAGATGGTGACGCGCAGAAAACATCGTGACTCTGCATCGACCTCGGAGAGTTTTGAGTCGTAGGGATGTCATTTGTGGTCAACATTCATGAAACAAAAGACGAATATATCTTTTCTCTGTTACTGCTTTTGTTTTATCGTTTCTTTCTCTGTAAGATCAAAACAGTAGGTGTATAACTCCATACTCGCTACCGTGGAGTCGAGCCCATGCATTCTAAGGCTAAGATAGCTAAGCGCTAGCTAGAATGATTTAGTTATCTGTCCAGAAAAATGACACATCCTCTAACTTTGCTCTATCTTGCAGTTGCACTTACTCGACAGGCTTTCCTTTTCTTTTCCGCCGGCTTTTAGCTGGCGGGAGAGCGGAGTCTGCCATGTTTGCCCACGCCGACTTGTTTTGGTTAAAAATAGGTTAAACACACCCCACGGTGGTCACGTGATATTGTTTGCTCACTTGCTTCGGCAATTTTCGGAATCGCAAAATGCAGGATGCATTTTAACTCAGCAAAACATTTACACATAGGATACATGGTGTGTGCAGCAGCGAAACATCTCGAAACTCCAACAGCAATAGAAAGAGAGCATTTTTGCCCAGAATTAAACTTCAGTCAGAATCTTTAAGTAACATCTTCAAACGTAAGCTCCTGTTTATGCTGCACTGGCTATGAGAAGAATGTCAAAGGCATGGCAATCCTTTCTGATTGTTATTTGAGGTTGGCTAAGAATTAAATTAAACATTTTAAAACCCCTGAAGAGAATTTGATGTGCTGCTTCTGAAAATAACATTCAAATCAATATATACATCCAGCGAGAACAGCGCACCAGTAAGCAATGTGAAGATGTCCAGACTAAAACAAAACATGATAAGGTAATCAAAGAAATAAAGAAGAGATGAGAACAGAAAGACACCGGGGGCAAATAAACTCGTATTGGTTTTACGATAATTATGGTCGACCTATGGCATGGACATCTTCCATAGACAGCTGGTCCTTGGGGTTGTCTGTCTGTAAAAGAAAACTCTAAAGTCCACAGGAAATGGTCGGAAATTCCCAGTAGGCAGAATGCTTCATTAAACACATCTACTCTGTGGACATCGACAGTACCAGGCAAAAGTTTGGAGACAACTTCAAATTCAATGGTTTTTCTTTATTTTTATGAATTAAGACATTTCATGTGTTTAAAGTAATGATGGATGTCGTTTCTCTTTACTTAGTTGAGCGGTTCTTGACATAATATGGCTTTACTACAGTTGTGGAATAGGGCTATTTACTGTATTTTTCATTTATTTATTTACTGTTTATTCTCAAACACATTAAGAAGGCAAGAAATTGCACTAATTAACTTTAGACGAGGGACCTGTTAATTGAAAAGCATTCCAGATGACAAGCAGATTCATGAGGTAAAGATAACATCAGTAATGTGCAAAGCATCAAGGTAAACGGTGGCTACTTTGAAGAATCTAAAATGTGAAACATATATTTTGTTTACGACATAATTCCATATACGGAGGATGTTACACGGTCGCGCGAAGACATGACGTTTATCTTCGAGTGGTGAATGTATATTTCACAAGTGAGTGAACGAGTGATGTATATATTTCAACACGAGAAGATAAACTTCATATCTTCTCGTGACTGTGTAATGTTCTTTATATTAAATGGACGCATGCACAAAAAAACCCAAGTTAATCAAAAGAATTTTAATTTTGGACCGGTTGGCCATTTTGATAACGCGTGTTGAGTCAGCAGGAAAGCACTGGGAGTGATGTCATCGGAGTGAAATATCAGAAAATGTCACTCAGATCCGCGATGTAGTTCATATTAAAAATAGTTTTTCAATAAAACAAGATAAACTTCATATCTTCAAGCCAACATGTGATCGACACATTCGCGAACAAAACGTACCCAAATTTATCAAAACAATTCATTGATATCCTCGCGAGTGACGTATTGAAAAATGTCACGGTTGTAGTTCTCAGTGTCCCGGATGTAGTTTGTATGAAAAAATGCGAGTGGTGTATTTCCTAGTAAAACACTCGTGTCTATAGAATATATGTTCCATATGTTAGTTCATAGTTTTGATGTCGTCGGTATTGTTCTAGAAAATGGTCAAAATACAGAAAAACCTATGAATGAATAGGTGTGTCCAAACTTTTGACTGGTACTGTACATCATGAGGAAATATTAAAATAAAATGTTAGTTTATACATCGTTAACGAAAATCTTGTGCTGATCGGTATTTGCCGAATTGACTCCCTCTACCCACTGGATTAAAAAAAAAAAAAAAAGCATATTAGAAAGGTACTCCACTAGACTGGAAATTTGTTGACCAGCTCCTTGTCCAGGGTCAATGAATGGCAAACATTTGAGAAAAACCTCAAAAGCTGCTTGTTCTCCAGATGGGACTTTGGTCCAGCAATAACATCAGACTAAGAGCAGAGATAATGTAACAACATTGATCATTGTTTTTTGGTGTAAAAGAACTGCTTTATGAACATGAGTCCCAACAGATGGTCATATTCCTCAGCCTCGGAGCCGTCTTAAATAAATCTGAACGTCAAACTGGAAGAGCAATCGATAAATAAGGGAAAAGTCTCTAACACTCATCACCTACTTACTATACAGTATTGACGTGTTTATCCTGGTAGCGTGACGAGTTCACATTTCCAGACTGTGGTGTCACGTCGGTCTTATGCTACAGATGTGAGTCATAGTGTTGAAATGGCGAGTGTTATCCCTTCTTCTTCTCCTCTTCTTTATCCCACCATTCAATGGAACTGATGAAGACCTCTGGATGTGTGGTGAAACATCTTCATGACTACCCAAAACCTACTAGTGTGGGACAGAATATGCTTACCCTCATTAAGGTTTCTGACACAAAAGTGCAGCTTTGGATCCTTGGCTGAAATCACTGCTCAACCAAATCCTCAGCAAAGATATCTGAACATAATCATAATCACCATTGTTGCAGTACATACAACTGCTCAGAGAGAAAGATGCCAGATTGAGGTTCCGTATCATCTTCATCAGAGAAGTCTCCATGGTTGAGCTTTTTGGGAAGATGTGCATGACAGTCAATCCAGCCTCATTCCATCACTCGAGAAGTGTGATACTGCAATCCTCAGGATGCTGGTTCATTATCCCGCCCGCAGCGATAGTGATAGTCCTGTCTGTCTGTCTGTCTGTCTGTTACCAAAATAACTCAAAAACCGCTGGACGTATCTTCACCAAACTTGGTAG
>JAODTV010000028.1:24795322-24806674 GCA_025399955.1 Galeichthys feliceps
AACCCCCAACTGCTCCGGCAAGAGTGGTGGCGTACCTTGTGTCTGATTAGCCAAAGAAAAGCTGATGATGTGATTATGAAGCTGACCATGTGTGGTGCCCGACTGAAACGAAAACAAAACATAGCTGTTTAACTGTTACAGTATACTTTGCTGGAGATAAAAGCATGGATTAGTTTCTCTAGGTCTTGTTTGGATACTAAAGCTTTGATTCTGGCTGTTTTGAAGATGATAGAAGGCTGATTTGTGATTGTTTTTATATGGCTAGTGAAGGAGAGACCTGAATTTATTAGAATGACAAGATTTTAGACTTTTTAGATTTATGATTCAAGGTATGCACCAATTTTGAGGTGGTCTACTTTGTTGCTATTAAGCACAATAAACTGTTTTTGTCCTGATTTAACTTGAATTTTTTTTTGTCTCATCCGATTATTTGTGTGCTTCAAACACTGATGCAGCAAGTCTTACGGGCTATACGTATCATTTGGTGAGAGCAAAGTAAACTATATTGCCAAAAGCACGTGGGCCTTGGCCAAACTATTGCCACAGTTGAAGGGCACAACTGTATAGGACGTCTTTGTGTGCCGTACCATCATGGCTTCCCTTCACTGGAACTAAGAGGGCCCAAACCTGTTACATCATGACAAGGCCCCTGTGCACAAAGCACAGTCCATTAAGATGTGGCTGATGGGGAAGGCTGATGGGGAAGAACTGGAATGGCCTGCACAGAGCCAGGACCTCATCCCCACTGAACGCCTCCGAGATGAATTGGAACTCTGACTGCATGCCAGGCCTCCTCGCCTGAAATCAGAATCCTATCAGTCATAACTGCCAAAGGTGACAAAGTATCTCTCGCCTTCTATCCATGACGCTCAAAGTTTTCAGGATAAAATTATCTAGGAGTACATTAACCAAGTCTATAGTTATGGTTGATGACAAAGATATAGCCTCCCTCCATCAACTGAGCACTAGTACTCATTTATACAGTCCTTTTATATATTTAGAAAGAAAAAAATGTACTAGTTTGAGTATCTGGGGAAATAAATATCTCAAAGAACACACAGAAATGATCAAGGTCCTTATGCTGCTCGCTTTTTTCGCTGCATTACAATTTCAGTCCAAACTGTCCAGTGCTGCATTCAACTTACCTCGTAAGTGGTAATTTACAGGTCGGAATTATAGTGGCTACAAATCTACGAAAGATTTTACAGCGCAGTTTAAGTGGACACTGTTCTTCTGTGCTTGCAGGCAAGTCCATGCAGCCACTCTTCATCGCTGCTTCTGACGCCACTTCATCCGATCATTGGCCAGCTCCTCCCAGGTATCCGGTACAATGTCCAGGGCCACCATGTCATGAATCGAAGCAGTGGTCGTCCTTGCCCTCTAGCGCCATCACTGAGCTCGTTGTACAGGATGTCCTTTGGCAGCCGCCTGCCTGGCTTTCTGCGCAGGTGGGTGGCTGCCAAAGGACATCCTTTGGCAGCCGAATTATGTCATGTAAGCAACAAGCTAACCAGTTAAATGTGATGAGTGAAATGTATTTTCCTTCTCAAACAGTGATCTGTATAGTCAGTGGTGTAGATTCAATGAGCAAATGTGTGCATGTTGATTGATCCAAAGCAAATATTTCTTGTATAGCATGCAAGTTACTTAAAGGTAAGAATGCTACCTTGTTTAGTTCGGATGCTGTGCATAGTTACGTTGATTTGACATCACTCTCTAAACTGGAAAGGAGCTCATGGGTGAGAAGACTAATCCAAATTGACATGGAGGAATTTCAAGTTGAGGGGGTGTTTTCTTTGTCTTTTCCTGGTTGGAGATTGGGAATTACAAGGTGTGATCTCAAGTTGAATGCGGTATTAATGTAATAGGAAAACCAGTTATGTACTTAAAGCCAAACAAAACCCAAAAAAATAAACTCTATTTGCCAATCACGGCAAGCGTCCTGATGTGCCCCCTGCACGTTTTAATTCAAAATAAAACTAACAAATGTACCCATTTTAAAAAGTTGCGATATTGCTAAAAAAATAGGCTTACGACTATTTGCACTGAAACCGGATATTCGCTTGTGACGTAGCTTGCATACGAATACACTGTTTACCGTAGTAATGCAAAGCCATCGCTTCAAATTTTCTGTAATGGTTTTTGTAGTTTTGCTGTGCAAACATGGAAAATGTGCCTGAACAAAAAGCAATTCAACTATATATGTTTGAACCAGAGTATGAGCCCAGGGAGGAAGGAACACCGTGAAAGTGATTCCAGCAATACCAGAAGCAATGAAATGTAGCCATTTTGCCACTTGCTCCTTCAAAGAAATATCCTTTATAGGACTGGGGTTGGCAAAAAATTTCCCTTTGCGACATTCAAGCTTATTTTTACATCCAAATGCTTGACTCTTGGGCATCGGTAGGGTTGTTTACAACAATTGACAAATGATGCATCTACTAGATCTAAGCCTCGGTAAATCTAGTATGTGGTTTAGTATGCGGCGAGTGAGTGACGTCACAATCTCAGATTCTCTCGCGTAATTTGTACTCAGAGCGCGATATTTGAACCTCGGAGAAAATAAGATGGCAGAAAAAGAATCCACACATTAGTATATGGGTACAAATATGAACAAATGAATCATTGAACATGTCTTGTATGGGTATTATCTGTCAGGAAAGAGGGGTTTATTTTTTGGGTTTTGTTTGGCTTTAATGACAATCCAGAATAATACATTTGCAACACAGCAATAATTTGTTTAGTAGAGGTCGATGGACAGGGAATTTCATCCATTTTTACTGGGGAATTAGCGATCTTGATTTTCTCGATAACTAAAACTTGAAAAAAGATGAAAAACACCAGATGTTTCAGGAAGTGAAATGATTGTCCTTTAAATGTTTTCACTCCAGCTCTGCTCAACACCCTCCCTGCTTTAAAAAAAATAAAAATAAAATAAATTATCTGCATCCCCAGAACCAATTGCAATTATCAATATAATTCAGTCCCTTTTAGCTACAGGTTCTGCTGAGCCATGTGACATGACATTGACCAAGCAGCCAAGAAAATATGTTGGTTCCTTGGACTGGATGCAATGTTGTCAACCTCATTAGGGAAAATTGGGATGAAGGACCTTCTACTAGTAAAAATTAAATTCAGTACGTCCTTGACCTAAGAGCAAAACTCCACACGCTGAATCACCTACCCGAGAAGAACTTGCTACAGGTGCAAGAACGATAATCCCGACTAGGGGGCTTAGCTATGGGAAGTTGCACCAGGAGATAAAAGTACTCGTTTTACTACCCACGTCAAACTCTAAATTGCTCACAAAGTGGCAAGGACCCTTTGAGGTCACGCAGCGAGTTGGAGAGGTCAACAGTGAGGTTAGGTGAACAGATAGAGGTGATGCACTTCAGATTTACAACCTCAATCTCCTGAAACCATGGAGAGAGGAGGATCCTGTGGCTCTGGTGATGGTGGTTCCAAAGAGGGAGGAACTGGGACTGAAGGCAAGTCTCAAAAGTGCAGCCCCCTTTTCCCTATCCCAGAGACCACAGGTTGGTAGGATGCAGGAGGAATTCTTCAATGTGTTTTTACCTCTACCTAGGTCACGTTAACCTTATAGAGCACCACACAGACTCCTCCAGGGCTGGTGGTACGCAGCCAACTGTATCGGCTCCCCAAACACACGCACGGTTTGGGACGAACTCAAGGCTATGCTTGACATGGGAGTAATCGAAGAGTCACACCACAATTGGAACAGCCTAGTGGTTTTGGTTCTCAAGGCCAACAGGTTGGTCCAGTTCTATGTAAACTTTAAGAAAAAAGTAAATGCAGTGTCTAAATGTGGCGTATATCCATTGCTTAGCATTGATAAACCGCTTGATCAGTGAGGCGGTTTGCTTTTATTCGACACTGGACTTAACCAAGGGCAATTGGCAGATTCCCTTAACTCCAATGTCCTAAGGGAGGGGAGAGAAGGGGGGGGCACACCCACGGCCTTTTCCACTTCAATTTGTTTGGGTTACACCAATTTGTCACCCTGCCGTTTGTGTTTTTTGGAGCCCCAGCGACGTTTCAATGACTTATGGACAGACTTTTCGACCCATACAGTGCACAACACACACCGCTACCTACTTAGATGACAACACTTACAGTAATGATTGGCAGTGGCGTTTACAACATCTAAGGGCTGTCCTGAGATCCTTGAGACAAGCAGAAGTCACAGCAAACCCAAAGAAGTGTGCAGTTGGTGGGTGGACGTATGGTATTCAGGCTTCCACTTGGGTCATGGGCAGGTGCGTCCCCAAAGTGATTGTGGCCTGCCCGCGAACCAAGACCAAACAGGGAGTTAGGCAGTTCCTGGGGCTGGCTATTACAGGATGTTTGTAGCTAATTTTTTGGACGTAACCAGCCCACGGACGGATCTCACTAAAAAGGGGGCACCAGATACGATCCAGTGGACGGAGCTGTGTGAACAGACTTTTGCCCAGGTTAAAGCAGTTTTGTGTGGGGGCTCGCTGTTGCATTCTCCTGACTTTTCTCTCCCTTTTGTCTTGCAGAATGATGTATTGGACAGAGGGCTGGGGGCCATTTTGCCCTAGGCAGTGTAGGGGGAGGAGCGCCCCATGCTGTACACCAGGTGCAAGCTCTCCGAGAGAGAACATGGAAAGCACCATCAAGGAGGAGTGTCTGGCCATCAAACAGGCAGTCCTCACTCTCTGATACTATTTGCTGGGATGCCCTTTCACACTCTGCTCCCATCATACTCCACTGCATGAAGAATGCCAACAGGCAGATAACTCGTTGGTATCTGGCTCTTGAGTCCCTTAAGTTTGAGGTGGTCCCCAGGCTGGGGGCGCACATGGCAGTAGTAAAGGAGTCAGCTGCAAGTTGGATGGCTCCCCGGCCTCTACCCTG
Organism: Galeichthys feliceps; assembly: GCA_025399955.1. NCBI lineage: Eukaryota > Metazoa > Chordata > Actinopteri > Siluriformes > Ariidae > Galeichthys > Galeichthys feliceps. The sequence continues at coordinate 24,800,222 of JAODTV010000028.1, forward strand.
CGGTGGGGGCGTGATTGAGTGTCAACTGTGGGTGGTGAGGAGGCAGGTAGGGTAGGTAACATGAGTTTCACCCATGTTTGATTACTGGCATTTTATTTGTGTCTCATGTTCTTGCAGAGGAAAAGCCAGTAACTATAGAGGGAGTGCTGAGCAACCCGGCGCCATGTGCATGTGTGTCTCTAAAGTGTAGAGAGCAAAGATAAATTTGCTGAAAAGCGAAGACTAAAATAAAGTGCACCGCGAGTTGCCTGTGTCCCATTTTACTCATTTCCCAAAAACCACAAGTGCACTACACCAACATTCAAAGCAATCTATTTATACTGTGTGAGACGAGGCTTATAAAAATCAGTGAAATTCCAAAAGGTTGTCTTTATAAAATAAAGAAAATGACTTTTAATTAGTTGGTAAAAAAATAGAATTTATAAAAATAGACAATGAAAACATAAGACCATTTAACATATAAAGCTGTTTCTTCCTTTCATCTATAAGAAGGATTTTAATGATCAAAACTGTCCTCTGCAGATATACAATTTTTTCAATCACAAATCCCAACCAAGTACAGTACAAATGTTCTGTTCTACCATTAACAATATGCCACTGTGGAAATCAACGCCGCACTTTGTCAAGTGCTTTGTTTATTTCAGATGCAATAAAGAAACATCCAAATGTCAGTCAAGTTGGAAGGGAAAAAAAACACATTGTGGATAAAAATGAACGTTTAGAGAACTGATTGTGACACTCTTCTTTTGAACAAAGTGTAATACCAACAAAAAGCCTGCTTCAAATAAGCCTGCTCTGCAAGCCACCCAACAGCCAAACTCTGAAAGAAAAGTTGGAGAGAGAGAGAGACAGAGACAGACACAGATGGGTGGTCAAGGGCTGAAGCAGGCTTTAATGAAAGTGAGAGAAATGGCACAGCGTACACGCGCGCACACAGTCCCGTCATAAGGACTCAAACACATCATAAACCGCAATAAATAAATATCTTCTCTTAAGAAGGCTTGTTGGATTCATGTTGATTTGTTTTATTTATCTATAGTATTTCAATGGTTTTTGTTTCTCTCACTCACTCACACTCGCTCGCTCTCTCTCTCTCACAAACACACACACACACACACTTCTCAGAAATATTTACAGACCACAGCAGCCCAATCTGGGCATCGTAGGTAATGCTACATCACATACACACAATTTCCTAACAAATGAAAAACAAAAAAACAAAAAAGAAAAAGCAGCAGTCTGTGGGTTGCTTTTCACGTAAAGCACCAATCACCAGACCAAGTCTTCTGGAAACACTGATTTAGAAATCAGTATTTAAACCTTAAACCCCTCAAGTCCTGACATACAGTATTTGCTTTGCTTATAACTGTAATGGGATCAGTGTGTTTAAAGGGAAAGTGACATGTAATGCAGAGGGTGCTATGGTGGCCTCAGTTCCTCTTTTCCTAAATTTCCTCTTCCTCATAGCCGCTCTCTCTGTAGATATCCCTCACCAGAAGGACTTGAGTTAGTAGGCTCTCCAACACACACTTTTCTAGAGGACTTGAACTGAACCACAGAGGACTGTCTGATGTAGAGGCAACATTTGGCTTCACATAGAAGAAATCTGTCCTCTGTCTCACAGACTCAGGGCTGAGAAAAGCAAAGCAAACACAAAATTCAACTTGAATGAATTGTTAGTTTTCTTTTACAAATTGCATGTGCATTTATATATAATTAATATTAAAAAAAACAATCCACATTCACTGGATGTGAGCAATCGCACACTGATTGGCTACTCTACTACTAGGCTATCAGCTCATATACCATGAGTAGAGAAAAACAAAATGGCAGTGTGTTGCTGAACCAACCGAGGACAAAATAAAAACTCTACTCGAAAACAAAACCCTAAAAAGCAACAAAATATGGAATAAAAGTATTTTTTTCTTCAAGAATTATTATAGCATTTTTCACAAATTGCTACTGTCATTGCGCCAGTTTGTTTACATTCCAAGCGGAAATTCTTTTGTCAGATGTTTTGCATAAAGTTCTTATTTATCGAATTTGCAAGAAATAAAAATGCTCTGTTTCTCAAAATCCAGTGACTAGATAGAATAAAACAGTTATTCTACTCACTCTCATCATACATGGCTTATAGCCAACTTGGCACTACACGCCTCGTCGGCCATCAGCTCATGTACAACTCGATTTCGTGGAATAACTTGTATATTCATACCTCAATGCACAGCTATACAAATTGTGAAACATTATATAAATATTTAAAATAAATGCATCAGACCTGGCAAACTTTATGCATTTTCTACATTTTAATGATGGAGTACGCTAAAACAAAAATACACCCAAAGAGCATCTCTGGTTGCACATGTGCTTTTAACTGACCCCCTGGATGCGTCACACCCCCCCCATCTCACAAAGTACTGTAATCTGTTTTGACTTTCTCTCTTGACAGATGTGGCACCCTTGCTTTCTGTCACAGCAAAGTGCAGAACTTCCTGAATTCACTCATTTGAAAATACAATCCATCAGTGCATATTCAACTTGGCTAACAGGCATGTATACAGTTAATTTATTAGGGATGCCCCTGACATTTTCTAAAAGGATCATACACCTGGATTCAAGCAAGACTCACCACTTAGACAGGTAGAGTTCATACAAGTGGCACTCGTGTTTCTTAACAGGACAGTGAGTGAAGCCTCCCGATTCATCGTTCTGATCAAAGTCTGTCTCATTAGCCTCTTTACACCTCCTCTTACTTGTTGGTTCTGTTCATGTGGATGAAAGGGAGAGATTAACACACAAAATAACAGTTGAATCCAAGACCAACAGAGATAAGCAAAAACATTTGAAATTTCACTGGGCCGAGGTACACTATAAATCTGAACCTTAAGATTAACCTTAAGGCCTCGAGTGCATGAATGATCAATGCTGTTTAGAAAACTGTCTAACCTCAAGGATTTTAGAAGAAAACTTTGCTGAAAATGCTTAAGAGACCCCCCCCAAAAGAAAACATTAAATAATAAAAAAAAATATCACTGATAATGGGCAATTAAACGCCACACCATCATAATACAATTTACAGCAATCTTGTGATCTCAAACAGGTGTTAACTGACTGCAGTGAAACATACCATGTTGATCCTGCGAGATGGAGGGGATGCAAATACAGACAGTGGTGTCATGATTGTGAGGTTTAGAAGTGCTGGGCCCATAGACGTTACCAAAAGAGAGGCGCATGTGCTGCTCAACAGTGCGCAGGCCAAAGTATTTTGTGTTGAGATAGACAAGAGAGCGCAGGAGAACTGAGGGGGAATGTTCTCCTAGCTGTCTGCTGCTCCACAAACACGGCTCCTGTACACGACCCCACAGAGAGCCTGAACACAGCCACAAGACATGAACATGCGCATCTTCTACATACACAAAAAATTTTTATATTTTTGATGAGATATACAACACAGTTATAATATAGCGGGGGAAAAAATTAAAATGCCACCAGAGTAGAAAATTAACTTTAAAATGTCCTCATAGTAGTGAGTCAACATCTTTAGTTCAGGATGTGAACAGCAGTGGTTCTAATCATTGGACACTTAACAGCAACGTGAAATGAGAAGGAAGCCAAAAGTTTTACCATCAGGAAGAACGCTGGGTTGCCAGCCTTTGAGAACCTTGTTTAGTTCCTCCTCAAACACACTGTAGCAGGGGTCATTAAACAGGTCATCGGTCCTTCCTTTTTCCTGCAAATACTTTAAGTAAACCAATACAACATCATGACAAATAATGGTCAGGGTATTGTGACTGTATTAATAAGAAAGAAGAGAACTTCTGACATACCCCCTAAAACAGCACAATGTGTCAAATTGTCCCAAGGGAAAAAAATACATTCAGCAGTGTATATAAAAAGTGCTAAAAAGTAAAATTATTTTAATATCTTAAAATCATGCACGTACCTCCAGTTGAGGTCAGAAGTCTACATACACTTATCATGGACATGTGTCATGGCAATACAGAACTTTCAAGGACTTCTTTGACTGTTCCTTTCTGGGGCAGAATGATTGTACAACATACATCTTTAATAGGGAAAAAAACCCACAAATTTGGTGCACAAGCTTTAATTTATTTTGGGTTTTCTGAAATCAACACATGGTCAAAAATATACATACAACAGACTTCATATTTGGATAAATGCCCCTTAGCATGTTTCACCTTGACCAGATGCTTTTGGTAGCCATCAACAAGCTTCTGGCAGAATTCAATTTGTTGGTTTCCTGGCATGGACCCAACTTTTAAGCACAGTCTACACATTTTTTTAATACAGTGGAGGCTTTGATGTGCGTTTGGGTAGCGGTCCTGTTGGAACACCCAACTATGTCCAAGTTTCAACCATCCAGCTGATGGTTTGAGGTTATGCTGAAAAATTCTGAGGTAATAGTTCATTATTCCATTCACTGGTGCAGTGCACCAGTTCCACTGGAAGCAAAACAGGCTCAGAGCATGATGGTACCACCACCATGCTTAACAGATGGTAGTGTTCTTGAGTTTGAATGCCATACCTATACTCCTCCAAACATGCCACTAGTCACTGTGTCCAAACTTTCCTCCAGAAGACTTTTCCCTTTTTCCATGTGGTCAGCTGCAAACTTCAGTCAGTCAAAGCCTGAAGGTGCTGAGTTTTGAGCAAGTGCTTTTTTTCTTGGACTAGAGCCTCACAGTGCATAGCAATATAAAACTTGCTTGAATGTAGACAGTGACACTGGTGTTGCAGCAGCTTCCATTTCATTTCAGGTCTGTGCCTTGTTGATTCCTGGGTTGTTCCTGATGAACAAACCATGCAACCAATTTCCTCTCAGCTGAGGGTGACCGTTTGGGTCTTCTTTCAGACATTGGCAAAGTGGTTACACCGCCTAATAACTTCTATTTATATACAAGTGTTTGAATTGATGATCTTGGAATCTTCAGTTGTTTAGAAACGGCTCCACGGGACATTCCTGAGTTTTGTAAATCTATGATCCTCCTTCTCAGATCTGCACCGAGCTCCTTGGACTTTTCCATTGTACTGTGTGTTGGTCAATCCAATGAGAGTGGTCAAACAAACCCTTTTTATGCTGGTATAGAGAAGCTACCAGATGTAGACAACCAATCAAGCTCTCACAGGAAGTTAAGAGACCTCAGCAAGTTAAGACATTTTGGAACTTTCAGCACCACTGAATTAATTATCTATGTGGGTGTAATGTGTATTTGACTCTGCATGAAAATACAGGCTCTCTACTCCAAATTCTTTTTTTTTTTTAAATTAAAGATGCATGTTGTATAATCATTCTGCCCCCAAAAAAGAACAGTTCAAAGAAAAATCACTGAAAGCCCAATATTGCCAGGTCATACCATTTCCATGATTAGTGTATGTAAACTACTGACCTCAACTGTACATACAATAAAGCCATGCAATGTAACGCATTTACTACTAATTCTTGGCAATGATCAGAAAATACATTATTTAAAACAAAATACAAAAACAAAAAAAGGCCAGAGGTATGTGCTACACAAATATGCTGATGCGACTGCTCTGTGGCTTTTCTCTACCTTCTTCAAAGCTGATCAGTCTTTATTAATTTTTACAAAATTCTAAACTAAAATTTTCCTCCAAATTCACACCACTAGCCTGAAGCCAAATTTAAATCAGAGCAGTCATTGCATTCACAATAATTACGGCAGGACAGACTAACATTACATGTGCACTCTGCACAAGTACATGGCTCCCTATTCTTCAGTGTATAAATTGGACCCCAAAAGGCTTAAAAATAAAAAAATCCAAATAAATCCTTCAAACTGCAATAACACAGAAGCCACATGTATATGAAGCAGTCACACATACCTTCTGTATGCTGAGGCAAAGGTAGAGAATGCTGTCAGGAGCATAGCGCTCACCGTTGGGCCGACGCACCTCTCTGACGAACTGACTTAGAGACTTGCTCAAGTCTGCTGCACTCAGAGAGAGAAGACTGGCTTTCAACCGAGATGGAGTCACTGGACAGAGACACAAAAGCCAAAGATGTCAATATATAATCTACTCACTTATGTTGGCTGGAAATTAAATTGAAGTACAATTAAAAATTAAGATAATCACAAATCATTGAGTCAGAAAAAAAAAAAAAACAACTTTAAATATTAAGATGTTCCTGAGCTGTAGTCACTCTGACAATACTGTAACAGTAATTCACACTTCACAACCGTGAGATTAATGTATGCCATGGTGGAAGAGTGCAGCACAAGCCACGTTATGATGTGTACTGCCACAAGTAACTTGCAAGAGCATCTTTCCTCCAGACAGGATGAAATTCCAAAATTGTACATCCTGTAGCTTTAAAGCTATTTATTGTGCCCCGATGAGTGCTATTTATCTGAAGGCGCACTATTCAAATAACTAATTTATGCCGAGTTCAAAACTCACAATCACTCCTCT
>JAODTV010000028.1:24885503-24891164 GCA_025399955.1 Galeichthys feliceps
TTTCAAGCTATATGGCCGACTCGAGTCCCAGATGTGGCTCCACGAGCGTTTCTGTGTGTGTAGATCTATGTATCATGATCATGCCTAGAGAGACAAGCGATAGCATGGTACATTGCACATGTGCAGATCAAAGGTTGTGCCGACGTAAACAACAAACATGGCTGCCTCCAGTGAATTTATGCCGAGATTCAATCTTAACACTTTTAGTTTGAAATTTTTTGATGAGGGATATAAATCAAATATACCATGCATTGAGAGGCACCGGGAATTATGGATTCTCTTCGATGACTGGCATAGTACTATTTTCTTCAGGGCTTTGTCTAGAATCAGTACTTCATACGTAACTCAAATGAAGAGGAAAAACTAGCAACTAGCAGAAGAATAAAGATGAATAAAACATGGAGCACTTCAATGTGTCATAAGATTTACTATGGTCTATCTTGTCTGTGTATTGACTGTTCACTAAATCACAGGGAAGTTGAGGAGGAATGAGACAAAATGGGATCAGACTTTGCTGTGAGGTTCACAATAAAGTCAGCAGACATGATGCTATTAAAGTCTCCAAAATAAGGAAAACAGAAGACCACAAGCCTGACCCCAAACCTCTTTTGTGCCAGACTTTCACTATGTATCCGCTTAGATTTTCTTAGTGGTTGGTTGTTCACTCAGGATGTGTTGCTAACTTTGCTGATCATAATTCCGTTACTTGGGGCCTGGGCCATGCTGTTTATAGTTTCACATAATACCATGATGGCTTTCAAATAGTGACATCTAAATAACAAAAATCAAGAAATATTCCAGCTAGTCAAACCATACCACCCATTCTGAATACACTCAAACCAATTAAATCAGAGAATTACTATTTTTTTTAATGCAATAAGGTGTCAGAGATAGACTGATAGAGTTCTTCCTCAGTACGCAGTTATAAAGTGACTTTTCAGCCCGCCTTTAATCCATTTGTGCAGATGTGTTTCTAGTTTTCACTCCCCCCTCTTTGTCATGGTTTCACAAGTCAGATAGAGCATGTGCAACTTATGACCTCTGAGCCATTGTTCACCCTACTGAGCAAAGAACAAAGACACATCTGGGCAGGAAAATAGTCACCGAAACTAAGAACCTGCATGTGTGAGGACTGGGTAAAAGAAAGACTGAAAGCGAGAGCACATACCGGAGTACCGACAGTGCAAGAGAGAGAAAGAGAGAGCTTAAGATAGAACAGTGAGAGAAAGCAATGGGAGAGGGACCTAAAAATTTTAGATATGAGCATTGCAAAGTGGATTTACAGGGTGACAAAACCATACCAGAGAGATTGCAGATGACATGTTAACAATGCATTTGTGTTCAATGATGCCTGACGGTTTGTTTATATGATGGCACATCTGAACATGATATCTTGAGTTATGGCATTATTATACCTCCTACACATGAGGGGGCAGGAGTGTGATGCATGCATACTGCATCATCATTAATCAATATAGAAAACCATCTCTAAAGAAGTGATAAAAATCAATAACAATGCGCTCAACAAACCTTTCCGTGTCTTACATGTGAACACCCCCACCCCCCAAACACACATTCTTTGCAGAGATATACTGTACACCAATCAGCCATAACATTATGACCACTGACAGGTGACGTGAATAACATTGATTAACTCATTACAATGGCACCTGTCAAGGGGTGGGATATATTAGGCACCAAGAGAACAGTCAGTTCTTGAAGTTGATGTGTTGGAAGCAGGAAAAATGGGCAAGCGTAAGGATCTGAGCGACTTTGGCAAGGCCAAATTGTGATGGCTAGATGATTGGGTCTGAGCATCTCCAAAATGGTACAAACTGCTGAAAAGGTTGATGCTGGCTAAAACAGAAAGGTGTCAGCATTAACTTTTTCAGCAGTTTGTGCTATAGTAGCTCTTCTGTGGGATTGGACCATATGTGTTAGCTTTTGTGCCCCATGCGAATCAATGAGCCTTCGACACCCATGACCCTGTCACCAGTTCAGCTGCTTCCATCACATCAACTTCAAGAAATGACTGTTTTCTTGCTGCCTAATATATCTCACCCCTTGACAGGTGCCATTGTAACAACTTAATCAATGTAATTCACTTTACTTGTCAGTGGTTTTAATGTTATGGCTGATCAGTGTACATAACTAGTGTTCCATTTCATCCCACCTAACTACTAAAGACAGTGTGTAGCCCCTGGATACCAACAATGTCATGAGGAACAGGACTCACCTTACAGTGGTGATAACCCTGAAAGGTGCTCAAAGATTAATGCTATGCCTACACTCCACTATGAGGTGTGATTTTATCCACATAAAATCCAGAGAAAGTGCATGGGGGCATCCAGGTAGCAGCAGCCCAGACTTCCTTGAGAAGCACATCTCTACATTAGGACAATAAGGAGGACAGGCTAGTTGTAGTGTGGCATGTTATAATAAGGGCTGGGCATACAGATCATCTAAGGCCTAGGGTGACAATATCCACCATCTAGTGGTCTAACCTCTGCTCAGATAAGGGAGCTGTCTGAAAAATGCTGTCGGTAATGTCCCAGGCAGAGCGTGTTGTCAGAACATGCAACTTCCCAGCTCTTTTAAATGAAGTTATTGCTTGCAATAAAGCAATGATCAAAGAGATCTACTTCAAGTAAACTTCACACACAGGCTCATAAGAAGGCTTTTTAAGAGACGTTAGCACAAGGGGAAGATCCTATATCATAGCAGGTTGAGCCACTTTGCCACATTTTTAAAAGCTAGCAATGAGCTTATGGGATGCCAGAAAGAGACCATGCATGCTGTGATGACTGCCACATACAGCCTTAAGGTAGATAGGGACATGCTGTTCTTTAACAGTCCCTAAAGAAAGGTCAAAATCATGGGAATCAGACAATGCCAGCCGATATGGCGAGAACCATTCAGAAAACAATTTCCATTATGGGCATACAAGCCGAGGAGCTCTTGCTTTCAAAAGTGTCTCCTGCACTGCTAGATCACAGTCCTCAGTCAGTGATTTAGTCCAAGGGGCCAGAGCCATAGACACAGGTGACCATATTTTGTCCATCTGGGACAGTATATCTGCTTAAGGAGGAAGCTACCACATTGTTCTAAAAACTAATTAAAACAGCAGTGGGAATCAAGGTCTTGTTGAGCATCTTGGAGCCATACATAGGACTGCCTAGCTGCTGAGTCTTGCAACAGCAGAGGATGCAAAGCATATAACAAATTTGATGCCAGTTGTGGGCGAGGGCATGCTATATCATCTGATTGTCTAAATCTGCCAGGGAGAACCACAACTGGCAATGTTGTGGCATCAAGTTTAAGAAGTTGGTGTTAGCTTACCAGGCAATCAAGGGGTCAGGTCCAGCATACCTCCAGAAACTGATCCGACCGTACATGCCAGCCAGCTCCCTACGCTCCACTGCTACTAGTCACTTGGCCCCTCCCCCTCTTTGTTCCTGCCCAGCCTGATCAAGACTGCCGTCTCTCCTGGCTCCCTGTTGGTGGAATGACCTTCCCATTGAGGTCAGAACTGGCAACTCTCTGACCACCTTCAAGCGCAGACTGAAGACCCACCTCTTCAGGCTGCACCTCTCCCCTGCTTCCCTGCCCACTGTGTAACCGCATAGAGGTCTTGACCAACCCAAGCATGTACTGTCTAGCCTGGGGTTAGCCGCTGGAGTTTTATTTTTCTCTCTGTAGTACTTTGTCAGCTCATTTGTATGGTTGAATTGTTTTGTTTTCCTTGGCTGGTTGCTGATTGTTGGTACTTCAATAGAATATTACACTTAGTATTATTCTGTCACTTGTTCAGTCGGCACTAGAACTTTCTGGTCTAGAAGTTCAGTGCTTCTTGTACCTGATTTTTGTACTTGTTATACGTCACTCTGGATAAGAGCAAATGGCATGTAATATAATGTAATGTAATGGCAAGCAAAGGTTTCACCCAAAAAAGTTCCCCCAAAGTACCCTTCATAAACCTAGAACCATTGCTAATACCAGTGTCCCTCAAGGAACCCTTCCTTTCCTTTCTCAGGACACGTATTTCACTGTAGGTCCTTTAATCAGAAACTCAGCTGGCAACTTCATATCGTGCCAGTTGTCAGAGCGTGTTGCTATGTGGACATCCATCCATGTGTGGGCATCTGATTATGTTAATCACTGCCCCACTGCTGCCCTAATCACATCACTGGAAACACAGAGTGAGCCAATTCGATCACGCAACAGCAGATGCATCACTGTCACCATCCTGGTCGATCAAGACAACACAATTAAAATGAAGACTTGGCCAGGTTACTGGGAGGAGCAAGCGGCTCTGTGTATTCAGACACTCCACAGCAGCAGCAGCAGTGGAAGATTCTCAGAAACCATGGTAAGGGGGGTTAGGAGAACACCTGGGATGATTAGATGGACTTACATTGGTGCAAATCAATGCTGTCAATCATTGTTAGGCTGACACAGCAGCTTCGAGTCAACGGTACTGGATAATCTCAGCCGCATGCACGTTAACCTGAAGTATGCAACATCTGCTCAAACACCTGGCTCTGGCTCTGTGGCTCTTTCCCGCAATTCCTTCTGTCCGTAATGGAAATTGAACTACTATTAGTTGAGGCACAAAATGTGCAGATATAGGCCATGATAATCACTGCAAAAGCAGCTTGGGGCTCCTAAACAGCACTGGTGTTAAGTGCAAAGCTGGAGATCTCTCACGCTCTACTACACCTGATTTCTCTCTCTACCTGTCTCTTTTAGAAATCATAAACATCGTTTTACAGAGAAGGAAGGCTTGATGTGAAGGAGCTTGATTTGAGTGGCAGTGAAGTTAGATTCCCCTCATCGTTTTTTCCCGCCATGGTCCCTAATAGGATTCGTTCTCATTAGAGAACCTTGAGGATCTTCTGCTCCCAGGGTCATGTTACGAGGACTTACTTACACAGAATACTGTATCCTGACCCTTTTCATTTTGGGCTTGCCACCAAATCAATCAACGAGGGAGAACTGAACATTTATTACAGATAATGCCTTGTTCTTTCACACCCTCTCTCCCTAATTCCCTGCTTTTTGGATTGTTCTTCTACGAGGCAAATCCTCGGGTGGGATGTTAGCCAATGTGACTAAGCTTCTGAGGGGTGAATTGGGAGAGACTGGCTAAGCTGTGTGTGCTTGGCTAGGCCAGGTTTGGTTTGTGCCACACACAATCCTTGACATGACTCTACTGTTATGGAGATCAAGAAGTGGATTAGATTGAAAATGCTTGCTAAAGCCATAATTACTTACTTAGTGTTAATTGCAGTAAAAGGCATCATTAGGCACGATGTCTAAATACCAGAAATCATCGGCTCTACACAGTTCAGATTGTTAGCTAAAGTGTTTGTGCTATAGCGATGTAGCCAAATATAAATGCGTCATTCAGACTGAACAGATCTTCTTCCTATAGCCAGCAAGGGCACCACTGATGACATTTTAACCGTCCATCATTGGTGTGTCTAGGGCATTGAAATGTGACACAGCCCATCCCTCTCCAAGCTTGATCAATGGACAATTTAGAGTAGCCAGTTAGCCGAACTGCATGTCTTTGGACTGTGGAGGAAACCGGAGCACCTGGAGGAAACCCACGCAGACACGGGGAGAACATGCAAACTCCACACAGAAAGGCCCCCGCCG
>JAODTV010000028.1:25058886-25072781 GCA_025399955.1 Galeichthys feliceps
GCATCAGCCTGGATTCGAACTAGCGATCTCCAGGATGATAGCGGCGCACCTTGTCGATGCGCCACTCGGGAGCCCCAATACATTTATCTTATGTTGCAATGAGGATAACACTATGATTAAACAACAACACACCTGAGGTGATTTTGCGGAAGCTTTCAATACATTTATCCCACTCAATTATTCCCCTTCATTATTCCCTTAATATTATTGAGTGAAGGGGAATAACATTATTCCCCTTCACTCAATGCATATCTTTTGTTCACAGCTGTTTTTGTTCACTCACTGTGTTTCACTTGTGCTTTTAGGCACAGGTTACTTAAAGGTGAGAATTACTTTTCTCGCCAACTATTTGGTATAACAATGTGAAGTAAATTAAAGTAAATAAACATTGTCAAAATTAGTTACTGTAATTTTTAAAGTAGTTACTTAGAAATCACTTTTTACAATATAGATGCAAGAGAGAATATAACAGCCTAACTGACCTTGGAGAGACAAGGTAACTGTTTTCTGAAATTCAAAGAACTGTTTAAGCAGTCCAGTTGTTGCACGAGGCTACAACATGTTAATTTAGCAATGCTGTACTAGGCAAGGATAAGGTAAGATATCTTGGGTCCCTGGGGAAAAAGAAAAAAAAACTTGCCACTCTAACAGTCTCTGTTTTAGGTCATGTACTTCAGAGCAACTATCTGTCTCTGGGCCTACTGAATCATTCAGCCCCCTCCTACAATGCCCCTTCTAGCAGGCTAGATACTAACTAAAATGAAAAATGAATTGAGATTTGTCATGTTGTACTATCTGTTGCATGAAGGCCCACCTCAACACGAGCTCCCAGTCACCCTTTGAGTATCCTAAACATTGTCCCATGGTCAGCTGTGAAGTAATCACAATTGGGTAATTTTTGAAATGCAAGCTTTTTACACATAACCGGCAATACACTTAGCTACCACATTATCAGAATGTTGCTCTTTTGATACAGAATTTCATAAATGAGGGTCTGTGAAGATAAAAATGAATAAAAGAATCCTGACAGTCTCCCAAGTGCTGCAACAGTTTGCCCTATCACTGGGAGTTTGAATCACAGACATCCATGAGTCCAAAAGAGAAAACTGGGCCTGTGTCTGGGTGCGAGGGATATCAATTAGAATCATGAGCATCTGTGAGCTGTGAGAAAATGGAATGCACAACAACAACAACAACAACAACAACAACAACAACCCCCACCACCACCACCACCACCACTCCAAGGTCTAGTCTAAGGAAAAAGTCACCCTGATAGCAGAAAGTTTTGGTGAGTCTAGGCACATTGACTGTGACAAGTGTGTATTGTGGGCCAAACTGTTCCAGCTCGAAGCAGCCACATTCACAACATTTGGAAACACAACCAGCCATATCTAATGCCTGCGCAGTGATGTCAGGTTTGGTCTGAATGTGTCCCAGCTGTTAGTTCTGATCCATGTCATGTCTGAGATGATAATGGGAGAAAACTTTGCTGATTTCCTAACCTATAACAGTGGTAATTAGTAGTTCATTATATACCCAGCATTTCTGGTTTGTAATGAACCTTGAACGTACTGTCTATTGAGGTGCTTATGTAGTGGTCTACAAGCGAGAAATTGGATGATGTGTCCCTCATTTTCCAGTTTGGAGGAGAGGTTATTACTGAGCTTTTTTCAGAGGCACACACTGAGACGTTTCCTTTTTATTGTCCAAATGAGTCTGGACGCATAAGTGCTATATTGTGAGCGCCCAGTAGTAAATGAAAGAACGTCTGTTTAGGGATTCTTTTATTTCATTTGTGTAGTGCTCTTTGGAGTCTTGTAGTAGTTGATAGACTTCTGAGGCGATCAGGGCTGAGGACATGCTGCTGCTGCTGCTTCCGCTCTCCAAGTCCGTTTCCATAGAGCAGAGTGGCCGCGAGCCGAGGCTCCGCCCCCGAGCGTCTCCTGCGCGCGCCGCAGCTGCTTTCAAACCCAACTGCTCGACTCCATTCATCCTCGAGAGGGAACAAAAAAGTGGCTATTTATTAGAATACTTGTTTGCCATTGTTTCGCGCCACACAAAAGGCGCTTCATTATGTAAGAAGGAGCCCTTTCGCCGAGAGAAACAATGACTTGAAATTGTCTTTCGAGTCTATAATAAATTTCATTTTCTTGCTTCTCTGCTCAGTGTCTGGTGAGTGGTGGGATGGATGGGGAGCCGGGCTCGCGCAGCTTTGGCGCACTAAACTAGTTTTTTAAGAGGGATGGAGCGATAGTCACGAGCAACAACAATGTTCCAGCACTGCAATACGGGAACGGTGGAACTCGCGTAAGTTTGCTTGAGCTGAAATGTAATGATTCAGATTCTTTTAGAGAAGAAAAATGCTGCAAAAAAGTGATTCGTTGTAGTCTACATGAAAGTCGGAAATACGATTTTTGTTCTTTAGATTCGAGCGCGTTATGTGTTAAACGACTAATCCTCTTTTAAAAAAAAAAAAAAAGGTTTGGAGCAACAACTCCAGTGCGCTGGAACTGCTCTTAAATAAGCCATAATTAAGTCCACATGGTTCTATTTAGAATGAGATATATACGCTTAAATGTTTGGGGGTAAACTGGATAAACGATAAATGACACATTTGCAGTGTGGATTTCTAATGCTATCAGTGATAGGTGAACTGGCGCACGCCGGAGGAAAGCGTCCTTAATCCCGCCGAGCCTAGAGGAGTAACAGATTTACTCAGTAGGCAGTGAGATATCAATACATCTGAGCAGATTACTTATAGAAAGTTGTTTAAGGATACTCTAAAGGAGTACTGTTTTAGCCAGTTATAGCCTCGTGTCAAAGTTTAAAGTGGAATTCAGTAGGGTGAGTTCAGCTGAAATGGACCACTTTTTGGTAAATAACTAATCAGACCATCAAAAAAGTGCTATTTAAAGTGCTATGACACTCCAACCTTATTTGGTCCATTTTACCTGATGGTCCATTTTAGCTGAACTCACCATACGCCGCCGACACTTTAGGCAGTTATATTCAGGATTTAGTTGTATACAATAAAACTGTAACTGTAAATAAATGTAAATGATCTTAAACACAGATGTCTCATCAACAACGAAAAAGATTAGTGATACTTTGTCAACATTCCCTTTATCACTGAGGTTTATAACTGCGATCTTAATTTTAACCCTGCTGAATTATATTTATAGGCCAAACTGTAATTATACACTCACGTGCCCGATTAGTTAAATCAGAAGGAAAACATTCTATAGTTATGTTTCAGAAACAGAAATCTAAAGGCATGTGGGAACAGTGAGAGTAGATTTTAGATTTTCACTCACGTATCTAGTGGAAGTTTGTGTTCGGGGCATTTGTGCTATAGATTCTGGTATCTCTGACGTCTCATATACCCAAACCCCCTCTCCCTGGCCATATTTACTGTTCCACTCTCCCTTCAACGTAATTATGTTTTGTGAGGCGCGCGGCCGCTAACACCTGTCAGATGGTGATGCTAAACTGCCTGTGCACAAGTTCAAGAGACTCTCCACTTTTAGGAGAGGTTTAGCAACGAGAGGAAGAGGGTACACTAAGGGGTAATAATTCGTCTCTAGAATAAAAAAATCTATGGGTCTATGTTTAGTTTTTTAGTCCACGCATTGTTTCTTGCAAACATGCCCTTATATGCTCTAGCTTAGGCTATATATTATTATTATTACTTACTTGTCATGAGAACAAAGTCGAGGTCTAATAAAAGGCAGCTTATTAATTTGGATAGGGCCATTGTGGACTCTGTACAAAATCTTTTGTGTTTCCAGAAAGAGAGCGCATCCATCTTAATCCAACAAATAAGAACCCTTGAACAATTACGAGGGTCAGTGCTGTTTGTTTAGGGGAACTGCTGTGACCCCTGCACTCGCGCGCGCACCACCGCCGTTCCCTCTCCCCCGCGTGCTCAGTCTGCACTTCTCCAAAGCGCGCAGTCAGGGACACAAAATAACAAGGACAAAGTAAATGTGTCCCACGAGGGTTACGGTGTGTTTCAATTGACTTTAATCCAAGCGAAACGGAAACGTCTAATCTTACAAATCCCCTCGACAAACAGTTTTCTAAAAACATTTTCAATAAAGAAAAATAGTAAATGAATCAGTATGAACACTACGTTTGGTTTGTCTTTTTTAACAACACCAACAACAATAAATTAATAATAATAATCCTAACATAACAACAGCAGTAATAACTATAATAATAATAATAATAATAATAATAATAATAATAGATACTATAATAATTACTTTATTATTATTATTATTATTATTATTATTATTATTATTATTATTATTATTATTATTATTATTATTATAATGTTACGGCGAGGTAAAGCGTTTTTTTCGGCTTGGTTTAGTTGGTAAAAATGTAGATGAATCAAGATCGACTTATTATTAATATATTCTTATTAAATCATCCATTTAAACATTTTAGAAACTTGAAAACATACACAAAAAAATAGATGAAATTAAACGTTGTTGCAGTAATGCTCTAGCTGTGAACTCGTGTCTTCGTATTTTGTAATATATATTCCAATATATATTCTCATATTGTAATAGATCCTTAATTACGCGCAAACGTATTGCTTTGTGGTTTATAAACAATGAAAAAAAAATACCCCCCATTCTATGTTATTATTGAGAGCAATATGCAGCATATCACAACATAAAATATTTAGACGTAATACTATAACTCTGTATCAATTTCCACAGGTGTCGTTTAATATTAGTGGGGAAAACTGAGAAAATAATTGATATCCTTTATACTCATCAGTCTTCTTACCTGTAATTTAAATTTTCTCGCCTCGAGCAAATGACAGATATGATATTTACCACTGTCATATGTTTAAGCACAATTACACAATTTATTGTGTGATTCTCGTTCAATAACTCTTTCTTTTTTTCCCATGCACTTCAGTATTAACCTAATTAAAAGCCATACAGCTCAGCATCGTTAGCTGCGCAGCGGGGCAGGAATATTTTTGTTTTGCTTTCAATTAGGGGCTGATTGGTGTTTTCAGGGCAGGTCAGCTGTGAAATTTGAATTATACATGTGCAGCGTTGTGCACAGTGTGAGATTTTCCCTTGCCAATAGATTGATAGATTGTAACATGCACTTGGTCTTAAAATCGTCTTCAGTCTGACCTGCGTTGCAAACAATATACCGAGTAAAAAAAATCATATAGCTATATGCATTTTGCACCTAATCCGTTAAGGCACCTTCATATGGATTTCCATACGTGCTGCTATCTTTCAGAACCACGACATATTCCAAACACTAAACTGCCAGCAGACGGCACTAAGTCTCCTTTCAGACGTCTATGGACTCGCATTCCCCTTTTGACTAAACCTATTTGCTGGACATATAATTTACAATCTCTTGTAAATTTGGCCGGCGGCTGCATGGGAACCTAAAGGAAGGATGCCGATTGGCAGAGTGTGTGAAGCTTGTGGGATGCAGGTAAGCATAGTGGGTCCTGTTTTGCATCCGTGTACAAAGGACAAGCTCAGAATAAATCGGTTGCTTATTTATAGCTAATAATTGTCTTTCTAAATCATTTTCTAATTGGCTGAATCTGTAAGGGGTTTAAGGTTTTCATGATATTATGTGTATTATATACATTGTCATATTCAGCAAAGCATTAAAAAAAGATCTAAAATGAACTTTTCCTTTCTTTGCTGGAAAGTAATAAATGTGACACAGCAATAAATGTGGTTATTATAAATTATTTATTTCAGAAATCTTGCCCTTTCTTTCCAATTAGACACACTTTTGTTTGATTGAATGTTAAAGATGAAATAACATTTGAACGTTTATGTTGAACTTTTAAAGAGGATGAAGTATACTTTTCTGTTATTAATTTACTGGGGGGTAAAAAATCAACTAGCCATAATCTGTCCGGTTCTCCCGCTCTTTGGTTTCCGTTAGAGGGGCGTGGTTGACCCCTGCTGCACCCCGCCTACTAGGTCTGTCCTCGCTCCTACGTCACCGCACAGATCACCATGCAAATCACTCCCGTTCTTGCACGCCATTGGCCGCTTGCTCGGTTTAATCGCTGTCAAAACCCGTCATATGGCCGCCACTTTAACTAACTCTTCAGCTCCACGAGGGAAAGTAGCTCCAATGCGCTTTCAATTAACGTGGATGTAAAACCGCTGTTGGGGACAAGACAAAACAGGCTGCAGGAAGATATATATTAAAAACAACAACAACAGCAACAACAAAACACCAGAACTTCAAACTCACAGCCACTGTTCGGATTAAATTCCACTTCATTCCGGAGTTCTCCTTGCCTTACTTGTGCTGCACCTGCTCCGGCGGACCAGCGCCGAAAGTTAATGCTTTTTTGTACTGGTTGAGAAGTCTTTAAAACCACGTGAATGTATAGCATGATGATGGAAACGGACTTACACTCCCCGGGACCCCAGACCAATACAAACCCGGGGCAGACAGGTCCGAATACGGGGAACAAAGCCAACCAAGAGCGCGTCAAACGCCCTATGAATGCTTTTATGGTGTGGTCCCGCGGTCAGCGCCGGAAAATGGCTCAGGAAAACCCGAAAATGCACAACTCTGAGATCAGCAAGAGACTCGGCGCAGAGTGGAAGGTGATGTCAGAAGCTGAAAAGCGGCCCTTCATTGATGAGGCAAAAAGGCTTCGCGCCATGCACATGAAAGAGCATCCGGATTACAAATACCGACCGAGGCGCAAAACCAAGACGCTGCTTAAAAAGGACAAGTACTCTCTGGCTGGCGGTCTGCTCGGCGGAGCGGCCGCGGGCGCCGGAGTTGGCCTCGGGGTGGGCATGAGCGCAGGGCAGAGGTTAGAAAGCCCCGGGGGTCACGGAGGCTCAGGCGGCGCCGGTTACTCGCACATGAACGGTTGGGCAAACGGCGCGTATTCGGGCCAAGTGGCTGCCGCCGCCGCTGCTGCTGCTATGATGCAGGAGGCGCAGCTCGCCTACGGGCAGCATCCAGGCAGCGGGGCACACCATCACCACCACCCCCATGCCCACCACCATCATCCGCACAACCCGCAGCCAATGCACCGCTACGACATGAGCGCTCTGCAGTACAGTCCCATATCCAGTTCACAGAGTTACATGAACGCGTCGCCGCCTGGCTATGGAGGAATTTCCTACTCGCAGCACCAAAACGCGGGTGTTGCGTCGTCGGCCGCCATCGGCGCACTGAGCTCTTTGGTCAAGTCCGAGCCGAACGTAAGTCCTCCAGTTAGCACGCACTCCAGAGGCCCATGCCAGGGAGACTTGAGGGAGATGATTAGCATGTATTTACCAGCTGGAGAGTCCGGAGAGGCGTCCGTTCAGAGCAGACTACACGCTTTACCGCAACACTATCAGAGCACGACGGCCGGAGTAAACGGGACTGTCCCGCTCACGCACATTTGAAATTGTTGAAGAAAGGGAGGGGGGATTCAGACACACCACCAAATATTGACCTCTTTTCGATGGCCATTTAACTACTTTTGTACAGAATGTTTTAAGATGTCCTTGTAATTTAAGATAAAAATAGCTATCATTTCCATTTCCTTTCCGAGGAAATCGAGAGCCGATGATATGTCACTTAGACTAAACATGTTTTTATAAATTATACTGTTCATCAATTCTAATTTGACATTCTTCCTGGCCATGCCAAAAATCCCGCGATGTTCCCAATGACTGAAGTGTTTCTGTTCACATATTTATTTGTGCAAATTAATTTTTTTTATTTAATAAGATCACATCTAGCATAACTTGGAAAAATGTTTCTGGGAATTTATAAAGAGTTTCTTGCATAGCCTATTACATTTGAAACATTTGTACACGTGAATCTATGTACCTGACATATGCTGTAACATTTCTTGTAAATTGTGAATAAGTTTTAATATTTGAAAAGACTGGCACGTAACTGCTGCTGTATATAATTTATGAAATGCAGTTTACATCCTCACTTTGCGCTGACTCATTGTCTAAATAAAATTTGGAAGAATGTTACTATGGTTCTAAAATGTGTTAGTTTTGTTATTTTGTTCATGACACTGTGTAATTGTCCCGCTCCTTCTCTCACATCTGTTTTGGGGAATAATGTGCACCTATTTGCTCCTCAGTGTAAAGGACCACCTCTAATTGCACCCTATAATTCAGTCGTTAGTTGTTATTCAAAAATCCATCGTCGGTATTTCAGACAATAGCTATTGTTATTTCTTGTAATGGGGCATTTTGGGGTAGTTCATTCGGGAAGATTTCTTACTTTATAGAGAATATATACCTATATATTTATCACATTATTATTATTATTATTATTATTATTATTATTATTATTATTATTATTATTATTATTATATAATACTAATCCATTGCTACTTTATGAGGAGAATAAAAAAATAAATAAAAAAAAACCTTCTTAACGTTTTGACGTGAGCAGGTCAGGCAGGTTTTGTCATATATCAGATCTCCTCTCTTGCAATTTACCCTGCAAAATAAATTATGATTTCCATCGAAAACACGTTTATCAAAGACTAAAAAACAATGAATTAACTGCCAATTAAAAGCTTCTTTATAATCCAAGTTGAAGTGTTGTAATTGCTCTAGCCTAATCAAGTACCTACGATTATTAGTCTATTTCATAATTTAGGTCTAGACGCTATAACTTACAAACTGAAAGGCATTACAATCCAAAATGTTTGTGGATTCCATTCTGACAGTTAACGGCAATTTCACTGCTGAAACAACTTATATCTTAATGAATTTAAATAAAACAAAACGAAATGTTACTGTACTAAACGCCGCTAACTTAAACTCCATCTCGGATATGAAATACCTGCGCAATTTGAAATCATTTGATACAAACTGCCTGATTTGAAGACCAAGAATCCCTCACACACTAACAAACAGTTGTTTGTATTCTACAAAACTCTTTCAATTGCATTCAATAATGTGGGTTTTAATAATTTGATATATGGTTGTAAATAATGAAAGCCTAACATGAGGCTCCGACAGCCCAGTTTACTACATTTAATTTTCTGTGTGTCGCATGCACTCATTTAGTAGTTACATTACTTGGGAGCTGAGTTGTGGACCGTGTGTGCTCATTTCTGAGTGCTGAATCACAGAAAACGAGTTGGATGGAGTGTGTAAGGGGATGTGGGATTAACTAGCAGACGCTCTGACCTCTGGGTCAGCAGCAGGTCAGAGTCTATTATCGCTCATAATACTCCGGAGGAAGTTCAGCAACAAGTGTCAGACACTCAGACATTTCAGCATCCCATCCCATACACAACATTTGAAGAATAAAATAGAAACAGAATCTAAATGCACAGAGTTTTTTTTTTAAGCCATCAACTATTAGCTTAGACTACTTAGTTTAAAATGGCTATTATAAATTAACTCCAATAAACTAAAAAGAAATGTATAAACTAAAGACTTTAAGCTATCTGCTAGGGATAAATAAAAAAAATTTTGCCTAAATGGTCTGGCACCAGTTACTTAACTATTTAACAGCCTCTTTTCCTCAATTAAAGATATGGTGTGATATCATCATCATCATCATCATCATCATCATCATCAGCTTCTTCTTCTTCTTCTTCTTCTTCTTCTCCTTCTTCTTCTTCTTCTTCTTCTTCCTAAATAAAACATACATAGCCTATTATATTCAGTTTCTTATAACGAGATGTCACTGATTCTTAACAGGCCTACACTTTTACTTGCCTGAGTAGTGAGTATAGCTGAGCTGAGGGACTGCCCTCTCTGCAGCTCTTTGTCTTGGTGCCCCCGAAATGCGACACGGATTAGCGCTGAAAGCACAGAGGCGGGGTGCGATTTAGGGCATGTTGCCAGGTTAAAGCCAAAGCGTTCTGGTAAATTTCACCAAAATAATTTACTCCTCCGCCAAAGCGGTGGGGCGGGTGTTTACGTGGAAAAAGATGGGATGGGGTTGGAAGTGGGCGCCAAAGTGGTGGAGCTGCTGGTTATGGAGGTGAACCGCAACCAATAAATCGTCTCAGGGCGCGATGTCTTTATCTTGTAACCGCCAATATAGTCTATTTTGCGTTGGGAGAGTCTTGGCTGCTGCTAGCTCATATTCGCTTCTCTCTCTCTCTCTCTCTCTCTCTCTCTCTCTCTCTCTCTCTCGTGCATTCCCCGATCTCTCGCACTCGCTGTCCTAAATGGGGATAATTAGCATCACTTTATCACGCCTCTGCATATTTCTCTCCCTTCACCAAAAAAAGCCAGTATGCCGCTATTGGTCGCCGCTCTGTCGCAGAAGATTACGGAGACAGATTGCACGGAACGAATGTGCTGAACGAGATTAGGGGGGAATAGAAATAGCAACTGGGCCAATAAATTCCTCGCGAGGGCCTTATCGTGCAATTACACGTTGACATGTTTAACAATCTTGCGGCCTCTTAATCCTGCGCCCTTCCAAGAGATGCTGCTGCGCCGCAATTTCTGCAGCCTGCGACTCTCTAGCAGGCTTTTAAGCGGCACAAAATGTGGTTTGGCGTTCAATGCGCCCCCCCCCACACACACACACACACACACATACAATTTGGTTTAACGGTTTTATTTTCCTTGCTATACAAAGTTTGTG
Organism: Galeichthys feliceps; assembly: GCA_025399955.1. Lineage (NCBI taxonomy): Eukaryota > Metazoa > Chordata > Actinopteri > Siluriformes > Ariidae > Galeichthys > Galeichthys feliceps. The sequence continues at coordinate 25,069,495 of JAODTV010000028.1, forward strand.
GTCTATGCCAAGATTAGCATTATTGTAGTCTTGTATTTGTGCGAGGCTGGCAGACTTAATGTGCTGAGCTTTAAAGTGTTAAACTTTAAAATTACATCTTGCCTGCAATCAGTGGGCCTCATAATCATATGCAGTGTTCTTCCAAAAGACTGTTTGGGAACATAAAATCAGTATTCAGATATGGCTACCTTAGGCAAATCTGAACTTGTTATTGAACTTCAAATAGGCCTGATCTCCACCACCAACCGACAACGTGACAACTTTTATCTCAACGATCTTCTCTTTTTGGTTACTTTTTAAGATCGCATCTAAATGTCTTCTCCTGCTTCTTCTTCTTCTTCTTCTTCTTCTTCTTCTTCTTCTCACTCCTTTTTGTGTCTGTGTAGGGGTGATTGTGAGAGACTCTGCAGGAATTTGGCAGGCCCAGGGTTTGGAGAGGCGCCCCCACGCTGTGCTGCCATTCAGTGGTCGAGCGCGCTGTGTGGTTGGGAAGTTTGCACTGAGCCGTGGCCTCAATAGCTTCACAAAGCTGATTACAAGCCCCAGCGAGTTCGTGAAGGGAGCGGGCCAGTCACACAGGTGTGCGTTAGATAGGGGGCAGCCCTCCAGAGCGGGGCAAGGCGAGGGGACCACACAAAAATCAAAAGTGTCCCGGGAATGTGGTGGTTAAAGAGTGTGCGTATAAGCTCAGGGAAAAAGCCACCTCTTCAAATGCTCTCGCATCTGTGAGTGCACAGAGGAACTTTTTAGTAACACCCTTATTATCTGTATTCTGTCTGAATGAAAACCCATTCTCTTGCATGCTGTAATACATCATTGTGTTACTAATTTGTGGCATATGAAAATTTGCATATATAAATGTCATACGCTGCAGTCAACCAGTGTTTTTCATGATGTAGGCTAATAAAGTAAGGTGCAGTGTTGGGGGTTAAACAGAATCATAAAAAGCGCAGTCCCTGCTTAATCCATTCTCTTTTATTCCCTCTGCTCCGCAAAATATGACATCAGTGGACCAGGCAGCGTATTTAATTAAAGCGGAGTCTAACTATCAATTACTCAAGAAAAACAGAGGCTCCCTAAGGGCCGCTAATCAGCACCCGAACAGTCGCTCTGCTCGCTTATTACAGCAACACTACAGCCGGCAATGATAATCAGCCGCATCTGCCCGCTTCCCTCATTTACTGGAGCTGAACGTTCTCATTCACAACTTCCTAACGTAATTCTCACGCATGGCACTCTGTTTGTATTTTTCTTGATTAACAATATTAATTGTGATCATAATAATCTACTATTCTCAAACTGAAGCTCCATGAAATCTATGATGCGGAGATACGCGTATAAGTTCTAGAATAGAGTTTGGACAGCAGTTTCCCCCACACGGGGGTCCAAAGCAGTCCATCAGCGTTTAGATTATGTTTTATAATAAAGATACAATATCCCAATTTATACAGCTTATTTAATTCCCATCCGAGCCATGGGTGGGTCTAACGGTCAGAAGGGAACGCAGTGGATTATACTTCTTTTCTCCATACAAAAGGTGCAGACTAGTAAACCAATTATTCAGCATTTCTTTTATAAATAATTTGTGATATTAATTCTGTTCTGCAAACTCTTGTTGGGTCCCGCCTCTCTGTGCCTGCTTCTGCATTCATGCCTTCCACACAAAAAGCTGTTAATCTATTGTAACTTTGGCTTCACCTGGGTCCTGTCACCCCCGTCGTCTTCGGGTGATGAGGGGACAAAAGCGCCCAGGCTCGTCATTCAGGCGCGACCGACTATGCTAATTGAAGTGAATGGCGAATACTGATCCCGATTTTGCGGAGATCTTCAGAACTCAGGGCAGCTGCAACGCCTCGGTTCTCTATACACATTCCCTTTCCAACTGCAACAACTCTTTACTGTATATCTGGGTAGGTGAACGCGAGCAATTCAGAGTATGCATATCTTCCAGAAAGTAGAATTCAAGTCACAAACGCGCGAGCTTATTTCATCCGCTTGATTCTGAGGAGCTGTCCTAGTTCTGAAATGACAAGCTCAATAAGCTGTGTGTCCCAGCACACACCACGTCTCAAATTTTACATCTGAGGGGTCTAAACAAAGCACCACTGCTAATAAGTAATGGGGGAGCTAGTATCCGTGCTTATATGAAATTTATTTTGTAGGCTATTTATTATGTCATATATTTATTATGTCTTTTAAGGTGCGATTTAATTTAGTAGAGTTTGGGTTTCTATACCAGACAATTTCCAAGTAGCTACAAAAAGCACAAAATACATGTATTAAGGGAGACACTGCTCGACTGCATTAGACACAAAGAGTTTAATAATGCAATTGAGTATTTATTGCATAAAATGTTTTTATTAGAATAGACATTGCACAAACTTTTTTGTTGATATTTTACAACTTAAACAATGTTTTCACAAGCACCAAAACAGTGTAAGTTCATTTGAAATGATGTTGCATACTTCTCTGTAGATGGTTAAAACGGTAAGAGAGATAATAGCTTTAGTTAATGAATAGTTTTCATTAGCAAGAATAGTTTGGGCATTTCTCCCATTTCATGCAGCTTTGGTTCGAAATCAAACAAGAATAAGCAAATGGTGTAATTTATCAACAGCCCAAATGGCAACTGCAAATAACTTTCCTCGTATATATAGTTTGACCCATCTCACAAGCTAAACAACTTCTCAGCAGGGGTTCACAAATGGGTTTTTGAATTGTTTGCTGTTTTAGGGCTACACTGTGTCGCTGTATTTTATGATAGGGGATCAACTTTGTGCCTGATTGTGTTGTGCTTTTACATCTGAAAGAAGGAGACAGATAGCGAGAAACCACAACAAAGAATTTGATGTTCATGGATTGATTATTGATTTTGTGGTGTCCATCTTTGTGAGTTCTTTTAAAAGGAGTGGATGGAAGGTGGAATAGTGAAGCGTGAAGCATGCAGACCATCAGAAGGGATGTTGCAGAGGGGAAGTGGAGTCTGCGTGGACAGTTGATGACAACAGGAGCACCTGCCTTGAAGACAGTGTGACGGATGGAGGGCATAGGGGTTGGGGTGATAATGGCACACCCCACTGAGAATTATTACTTAAAGACTGTGCTGGGATGAAATGACATTGTAATGGGAGGGTACTTTATGCCCTGTTTTCAAAGAACCAGGTATTCTTGCTTTACAGCTTATCTCTGTCCTACTTTGTCTCCTGCAGTTCTCTCTCTCTCTCTCTCTCTCTCTCTCTCTCTCTCTCTCTCTCTCTCTCTCTCTCTCTCTCTCTCTCTCTATCTAT
>JAODTV010000028.1:25661767-25671792 GCA_025399955.1 Galeichthys feliceps
CTGTGGGGGAAACCGGAGTACCCGGAGGAAACCCACGCAGACACGGGAGAACATGCAAACTCCACACAGAAAGGCCCTTGTCAGCTGCTGGGCTCAAACCCAGAACCTTCTTGCTGTGAGGCGAAACGTTTTGTCATTGGAAATTCGCATGAGCGCCAACGTGTGACGTCATCTTGGCTTGACAACGTGCAATATTGTAACAATATTAAACTCTCATTCTCCATTGGGTAGAGTGGCATAATACATGTAGGATAAGCGATATGATAAAAATATTGCATGCTATCAAACCAAATGAATGAAACCCACTAGAAGGGAATAGAATGCATGTTTTTATTCCATCGAAAAAGTGTCCTGTATGTATAATAATCATCAATATTTTGTAGGGTGTATGTCTACCAATGGTTAAAAGTACAGAACACTTTTAGTTTCATACACAGTTGTGAGCCAAATAATAGCCTGATTCAGTCTTTTGATAAGGTAAAGTGAACACTTTTACTGCAAAATTTGTAGAAACAGTATGACGAACACGAACCTGTGAAAGAATGCAGAAGTAAATAAACTCATTTATTTCAGATATAAGGCCACGGAATTTCACTGCACAGCTTGCATGATGAGATATTAGATATAATAATTGCTAGATTTTTCCTACTATGTTCCCATGATACTGAAACCATCTTGCAAACAAAAGATTGACATGATGATTTTTATCTTTTTGCTGTCTGACTGTCTGAAATGCAGATGTGCTGCATATTGAAAATAGACTCCGTGTACAAGGCTCAGCGTCCAGTGTGACCGGTTTCTCTGTGTTTTTGTTTTACCTCTTTGTAGACCTTTATGCAATGTTTTCTTATATCCCCTAATGCACCCTGGTTATTTTAAGGTGTTTATATGTTTATTTTGAAGTGGTAGTTGTGTGTTCATGCATACCATATGTTTGTAGGTTTGCAAGCATAATTAACCCTGTTCTCTTATGAATGGAGGTTTTGTTTCATGGTTTTTCCCTTGTGGAGGTGGAAAGCAAGCAGCACAGTGCCACTCTATTTAGCTAGCCTTTGAAAGGGCCTCCTCACTCACACTCCCCACACCCTTGTTGTAAGCAGTCCTGCGTACTGAAGCAGAGTGGTCAGTGTGGAAACAGCCTTTCACAGCAGTTTGCTTTAGGTGGAGATGAGTCTAATCAGCCAATCGTGTGGCAGCAGTGCATAAAATCATGCCGATATCGACCAGCAGCTTCAGTTAATGTTCACATCAACCATCAGAATGGGAAAAACCTGATCTCTGTGATTTTGACTGTGTATTTCTATAACTGCTGATCTTCTGGGATTTTCATCCATAACAATCTCTAGAGTTTCCTCAGAATGGTGTAATAAAGAAAAAAACACATGCAATGAGCGGCAGCTCTGTGGATGGAAACACCTTGTTGATGAGAAGTCAACAGAGAATGGCCAGAGTGGTTCAAGCTGACAGAAAGGCTACAGTAACTCAAATAATCACTCTGTACAATTGTAGTGAGGAGAAAAGCATCTCGGAATGCACAGCACGTCAAAGCTTGAGTCAGATGGGCTAAAACCGCAGAAGACCACATCGGGTTCCATTTCTGACGGCCAAGAACAGAAAGCTGAGGCTGCAGTGGGCACAGGCTCACCAACACTGGAAAAAAAACATAGCCCGGTCTGATGAATCTTGATTTCTTCTGAGGCATAAAGATGTTGGGGTCAGAATTTAGCAGCAAATGCATGAATCCATGGGTCCAGCCTGCCGTGTGTCAACAGGTGGTGTAATGGTGTGGGAAATGTTTTCTTGGCACACTGTGGGACTGTTTATACCAAATAATAATCATCGTTTCAATGTCACAGCCTATTTGAGTATTGTTGCTGACCATGTGCATCCCTTCATGGCCATAATTTACTCATCATCTCATGACCATAATTTACTCATCATCTCATAATAATGTATCATGTCACAAAGCAAAAGTCGTCTCAAACTGGTTTCATGAACATGACCGTGAGTTCAGTGTTCATCAGTGGTCTTCCCAGTCACCGGATCTGAATCCAGTAGAACACCCATCAGATTCACAGCATTAAAGTATACCTGAATAATCTATAGGAATTGCATGGTTGCAAGAAATCATGTCAACATGGACCAGAAGCTCAAAGGAACGTTTCCATCATCTTGTGGAATCTCTGTTGTGAGAGCAGACAGAGGCCCTACCCAATATTAGTGTAGTGTTTCTAATAAAGTGCTCAGTGAGTGTATTTTGCTTTATTAATCCCCCCCCACCACCACCACCACCACCACCACTACTGTACAGTTGTGGTAAAATACGGATAAGTGCTGACCCTCACTGAGAATCAGTATAATAATTATTAAAAGAAATGGTTTTGCCCGTGGCCGATTGATTGGCTTTATATGATAGGTTTTGTTACACTAGTATGCAGAATAAGATTATTAATACAAATGCACATGTGGAAGCTTAACATGATAAATGTTCTGTATGGAATACAGGCATGCATATGTCTTGTATGCTTCATGGTGATTAGCTTTCCCGCATGCTAAAAGGTTTTGGTCACTTGGGGACTTGATTCTGCGGTCATGCACTCTTCCCCTGTTTTTTAGTTGACAGCTACCTAGCTCTGCAGCTTTGTTCAAAAGAAACTTTGCATAATAATTTCACATTGTCACATCTAAGACAACGAGCACATAATATGCTTGCATTCAAGGTCTTTTTATTCTCTTCTCTCCTACTCCTTTTCAGAAGTTCAGCTCATGTACTGAATGCAGTTAGTGGGACGTGCTTCTATTTTCTGATTTCCCAAAAGCGTTTTGTTCTGTTTCTGTTGCTGACTTCATTCCCTGTCAGTTGAAGCCTCAGAAGTGCATGCAGCTCCCCAGGAAACACATTCTCAGATCACGAACAGAGGAAAAGTTTTGACTGGTACTTTGTTTGAACTGTGTGCTGTTCTTTGTGTACACTGGGCCATGTCCTCCCTCTGCAGGCTTCCATCTGCCGCATGTCATGAGCGAGCTGGATCAATAAAGTCCGCGTCTGTTTTTAGACTTGAACAGTAACTGTACCACTCACAGCTTAAACTAACCCTACTAGACTCTACATTTCTTTTTTTTTTTAATGTCTCTTTTTTTTATTCCCACATTATACAGCTACACATAATGATGCTGCCAGACCGAGTCTTCACAAAGTTTACAGGTGTTTTGAGGAAATGTTGTGTGCTTACAGCTGAGATATCCAGGGGGAATTTATTGGCATGTACTCTGGGGGTGGGTGCACTGAAAATGCAGATGTAAAAAGTCTCTCCTTTTGTGTGATGGCCTCTTAGAGAGTTGTGACAGGCATCAAATGTTCCCTTGCGTCTTCACTTCTGTTACTGTATGGGTCACCGCCTGTCAGATAGACTTTTCTTTCTGCTGTTAGGGCTTGAAAAAATGAAGCCCTGACGCTCTCACTTTGACTCCCTCCCCCATGCTCTTTTGGTTGGTGTGCTCAAACCAGTTATGTCCCTCTTGCCTTGGATGCTGGTTGACTGTGAGAATCAGCAGGTCTCAACCTACTGTGCATCACTACAATTACCATACAACAAGAGTAGACTTACCATTTTCTCCTGCTTCTGTTATTCTGGTAATAGTCTAGGAGAATTGCTTATGTTACCTTGAGTATGGGCGATGCCTTATATGCCACTGTCTGACAACAGAATGTGTCCTACTTAGCACAGGTAATGTATCTGTCCCATTTGCAGGGATTTAAATAGACACCAGTACCTCTTCCATAGCGAGATGTGCATTTCAGTTTATTTGCATGCTCTTTTCTGTGTCAGCTGGACAGTATGTGCATCTGCGCATTGTAGAAGACTTTTTCTTTATACTCTAAAGGTTTTGATAAAGCTGCTAGTTTAAAGAGACTGGCTTTGACCATGGCACTTTCCTGCACCCTACATCACCCAATCACTCCACTATAAGAGTGTTTACTAAAGATTCTGGAGCTCTGATTAAGCCTGCAGTCCTCTATTAGATCTATTAGATAATTATTTAGCTGAATGTCTATCAGCTCCCTGCTGCCCTTGGAGCCAGAGGAGCTATAAATATTTAATGTGTGAAAATATAACAAGACCTCAGGGTTGTATAATAGTTTGTTGTATAATCCACCAGATGAATGATACATAAAACAGCTCAACAGTAAATTACTGTAAGACAATGAGTACTGGTGGCACAATAAGCTTACGCTGTCCTTGTACATTAGTTCTGTCCCCTTCTTGTATGCCCACCCGAACCACACTTCTTGTGTCTTTTCAGGTCTCGGCAAAACGAAAAGGAAGACCAGCACACGTGATGCTTCTCCCACACCCAGCACAGATGCAGAGTACCCATCCAATGGAAGCGCAGGAGGCAGTGGAGTGGGTGGAGCAGAGCGTATCTACGACCTGAACATTCCAGCAGTGGTGAAATTCTCCTATACAGCAGAGCGCGATGATGAGCTTAGTTTAGTTAAAGGAGACCGGGTGGTGGTGATGGAGAAGTGCAGCGACGGCTGGTGGAGGGGGAGCCATGATGGCCGTGTGGGCTGGTTTCCCTCCAACTATGTCCGTGAGGAGCCGGCCTATGCAGATACAAATGCCAGCTTTGGAAGGGACACATTGGGGAGCTTTCGCTCCCTAAGAGCAGGGCAAGGGATGGGACTTGTCAATGGTCGGCTGGCAGGCACAGAGAGCTCAGTACTCCATGTGGTCCAGACTTTGTACCCCTTCAGCTCGGTTACTGATGAGGAGTTGAACTTTGAGAAGGGTGAGACCATGGAGGTGGTGGAGAAGCCGGAGAATGACCCTGAGTGGTGGAGGTGTAGGAACAACAAGGGTGTGATCGGCCTTGTGCCCAAGAACTATGTGGTGGTGCTGAATGACGGGCCTGCTGGACGAGGCCCCGCCTCCCCTCCCATCAGCCACATGGGCCCAGCCCGTACAGGCAGGTTTGCAGGCAAGGAGTGGTACTATGGGAATGTGACACGGCACCAGGGAGAGTGTGCACTCAACGAGCGAGGAGTAGAGGGAGACTTCCTTATAAGAGACAGCGAGTCCTCGGTGAGGATCAACCTTCCCTCTGTAACAAAACAGGAAGCACAGAGAAATCCTTACGCATACCTTGCCTGATATGGTTTGCTTTTTCTGAAATATTTTCTGAAGTATTATTAAGTAGAAGCATAATACTGTTGGATGGTTCTCTAGTGGAGCTGACAGTAGAGGTTGCTGCTGCCATCTTGTGGAGAAGTGTTCAAAATGCAGTTCAGTCCTTTTCTCTTAATATGGTTTATTAAAACACATCTCTTTCTCTTTCTCCCCCATTTACAGCCCAGTGATTTCTCTGTGTCTTTGAAGGCCGTGGGGAAGAATAAACACTTCAAGGTACAGCTGCAGGATGGAGTTTACTGCATTGGCCAGCGGCGTTTCAACAGTATGGACGAGCTGGTGGAGCACTACAAAAAAGCACCCATCTTCACCAGTGAACAGGGAGACAAACTCTACCTGGTGAAACCTCTTGCCTGAAATTGACTCTGTCCTACTGGACTTATTTTGCCTTTCCTTCATTATTTCTTTTGCCATTTCTCCTCTCTGCCTGTCTCCCCATAGAACTTTAATCAAGTCTTGAGGCTGGATGGCAGGATCCTTTCATGAGCAAAAAAACAGGATATTGTACTTCAGAGCCCTGTGCTTTCTCGCCTAGCTCTGTCAAGGAGGAACTGGATGTTCTTTTAAGTTGAAATACCCATAAGCCTGTTAAATATTCTTTGTTTAAAGATTGAATTCCAGCCTCTGAGGAGGACCTAGAAATAAATATGGTCTGATTCACTGTGTAACTGTTGTTAGCACTCTCTTTGCCTTTGGCGTACAGCTCCTCTGCTCTTACTGGCTTTGGTAAAATAGCTTCTGTGCTTATATCCTATCTCACTTCAACTTGGACTGTTTCAGATACTTCACTTTGTGCATTAATAAGAAGCATATCCGGCCAACAGTAGGATGGATTATGTCTTCGGTCATAGCATGTGATGAGCAGCAAAGCACAGATTTAGATTTCTGTCTTTTGCACTGCTTTATGTATATGCTTTTTAGGGGTTTAAAAAGCATGAAGCACATAATGGGATGCAACCCAGATTGTGTGTCCACCTAAAGAGCCAATATGTAGAGCACATCCGCTTCTTTGCATGTCCGCCACTCCAACTGCATCAGAATTCAGTTTATATGTACTTCAACACTGGACTTGGAGCTAAATACACCTACTGCTAATCTGAACTGTGCGCTCTTCTTATCCTTCTGAGACTGTTTCAGCCTTGAGGCCGATTTCAAATGCTGACTTCCATTCATGCCAGCTCTCAATCTCACTGACTCAGTGCACACAGTGAACCTTGGTTTCTCGGTTCTTACTGTACTTAGCTCAAGTGTTTACCATAAATACAAGTCGCTCTTCAGGGTTTCTTTAGATGCAGGGTGCTTAATAAAGGGGCTATCAACCCTGATGCATTGAGGAAAAGGAGGGGCTAGGCTTTGTAACCCAGCCAGGGGTTTGAATGTGTCTCCTTCTACAGCCAAATGTGCCACATATCTCCGGTATGGCTATGCTTTAGTGCCCTTATCAACTCAGAGTTCCCTCACATGCACACATCATCTCTTCTCCCAATAACACACTCACCTAGCTGATTGTGAACACTAAGAGTAATAATACATGTAAACTGTTTTTGTTCTCTTTACTTTTGCCATATCTGTCTGTTTTACCAAGAAGAGTGTTGATCAAGTTTTTTTAAGATATATCTGAATGTTATTGAGCAATGTTATTTAATTCTTCTTTCCACTATATGTACATATACAAAAATATAAATATATAAAGAGAAATTACATATGAATCGTTTAGATCCAGCATTATGGTACTGTACTGAGGACAGTGTGGTGAGAATTAAAATACTTTTGTTCAATAAAAGTTTTGCAGAATAACAGAAAATGATGTTAGTGTGCCTTGACTTTTGCCTTCTGTTTTAAACAAAAACATCGATGCTCTTTAACCTCTTGTGTTCCTTTACATTGCCAAACTCCAACGCTTATTATGCAGTGACTGCATGGAATACAAAATGTGTTTTTAAGCCTCTGAGGAATCTCTTGATGCTATTGACAAGTAAGAGCTTAACTAGAGCTTCAGAAAATACTGTGTCTGACGATTTGTTCCATTGTGTGTAATGATGAGTCAAATTTAGAGAACTAACCCTCTTTACAGTTCTGTAAAATTCTACTAGGCGTCATCATCTGGGTTTTATTGACACCAAGATGCTAATTTCTCCACTAGAGATCATTTCTTGGCATTTCCCAGTCTTAGTAGTGCATACAGACTAATGTACATACATTTACTGAGCACTTTATTAAGAACACTATACTAATATTAGGTAAGGCCTCCCTTTGCTCTCAAAACAGCCTAAATTCTTCATGGCATGAATTCCATAAGATGTTGGAAACATTCCTTTGAGATTCTGGTTCATGTTCACATGATTGCATCACACACTTCCTGCAGATTTTTCAGGTGCACTTTCTTTCTGTGAATCTCCCATTCTACCACGTCCCAAAGGTGTTCTACTGACTTCAGATCTGGAGACTGGGACGGCCACCGAAGAACACTGAACTCCTTGTTGTGTTCATGAAACCAGTTTGAGATGACTTTTGCTTTGTGACATGGTGTGCTATCGTGCTGGAAGTAGCCATTAGAAGATAAGTAAATTGTGGCCATGAAAGGATGCACATGGTCAGCAACAATACTCATTTAGACTGTGGCATTCAAGCTGTGATTCATTGGTATTAAGAGGCCCACTGTGTACCAAGAAAACACTCGCAACACCATTACACCACACCATTACACCACCTCCACCAGCCTGGACTGTTGACACAAGGCAGGTTGGGCCCATGGATTCATGCTGTTGGTTTAAAGAGATGCCTTTCTGTTTTAGCCAGCATTAAGTTTTTCAGCAGTTTGTGCTACAGTAGCTCTTCTGTGGGATTGGACCATATGGGCTAGCCTTCGTGCCCATTGCAAATCAATGAGCCTTCAACACCCATGACCCTGTTGCTGGTTCACCGGTTGTCCTTCCTTGGACCACTTTTAGTAGGTACTAACCACTGCATACCAGGAACACCCCACAAGATGTGCCATTTTGGAGATGCTCAGACCCAGTTATCCAGCCATCACAATTTGGCCCTTGTCAGAGTCGCTAAGATCCTTATGCTTGCCCATTTTTCCTGCTTCCAACACATCAACTTCAAGAACTGACTGTTCTCTTGCTGCCAAACATATCCCACAGTAAGGAGACAATCAATGTTATTCACTTCACCTGTCAGTGTTTTTAATGTTATGGCTGATCAGTGTATATAACAGCACATATAACAGCATATTTAGCTCTTATGTTCTCCGTTTTATTTCTGGAGAAGTCATTGCTACCAAGATCTGGAGAAATTTGAGGATCATAAAGTTCATTAAGATACCATGTTTAATAAGACCCTAGTATGTTCTTGTTCTTTTCTGTTTGGAAAGTTAGATGTTCTTGCTGAAGCAAGAGCTCAGTGGTAGTTAATGAGAATTTTTTTCTTTTTGCTATTTGGAAGCTTAATATTTCATTTCACCCTCTGCTTACAATGTTGAGAGATTAGTTTGAGGACATATGGTACAAGTGTGACGAAGCACAAAAAATACTTAATGATTAATTATTTGTTGTTAGTAATTTCTGTTACACATTTATGGCCAAAATAATGATTCTAACTGTCTTGGGGGTAGGTTAAGCATGCTTCAGGTTAATTTCACCAGTGTGTCACTATTACACACCATGCCACTGCCTCTAGAAGAGAAACGAACAACAACAACAAAAAAAATCTTACAAAATCATCAGCCTAATAGTCAAGGTTATTATATTTTTTGAATGCACCATTATGGACAGTGTTTAGCCAAGATTAGTCATGGCAGGAGAATCTGAATGCTCTTGATGAATGCACTGTCGACCTCACTGAAGTGTGACTTGGATGGCGCTGTACTGATGTGTTAATGGCTGTGTCCTTTTCACACCTCTGCTAGGAATGCTGTGTGATGCTGTACAAACACATTCAGCTTCACACATCAAGTCATTTCCAGCTTCTAGTCATTTTTTCCATCTCCTTGTCACTGTGAAAGATAAGTATGATGTTGCAGTTGTTTAGGTGATGTTTCATTCACGTCTTCTCAAACTATGTAACTTTTATCTTTTCCTCTATAAGCAGAATATTCCATGGTATGTGCTGCGACATCCTCATTCATGTCCGTGAAAATATGCTTCATGTATCATATTTCCTCACAGTTAACATGTGGAGTGTATAACATTTTAACCAATTATGTCAATGTAATTTCTTTCATACACATAAAGATAAACAAATGTCTTCTAAAATAATCAATTTAGTGAGGTAAGTGAAAATGTAGGTTAACGTATTTAGAGTGCTAATTCAACTGCTGTAACATAATTTTCATAACATATTGGAGGGAAGTGTGGGATGCTGGATGGTTCTTCTGTTAATGAGCTTGTATGTGATTTTATTGTTACAATAAGAAATACACTGAATGCAGTTTCCCCTGAACAAGTTAAGACATCTAAACAAAGATGCACTGTACCATGGAAAACTGCAGATATTTATCAGATAAAAAGCTCAACACCGACTCGAAGAAGTTAACTATTTTGATTTTAGTTGTCTTAAGTGCAGCTTTTGATACAATTGATCACACCATCCTATTGCACCACCTTAAGCTGATAGGATTCTTGGGATCTGTCTTAAATTGGCCCAGGACTGATATCACCTTCACGAACAAGTAACTGTGGGATAGCACAAGGCAGGCCCTTGCTTCTCTCTCTCTCTCTCGCTCTCTCTCTCATTCATATATATATATATATATATACTAGCTGAAGTTCCCGGTAAACCGGGAATATGAAGATTTCTGCTACACCCCACTCGAGAGCACCCCACATAGAA
>JAODTV010000028.1:26719307-26730525 GCA_025399955.1 Galeichthys feliceps
TGAGAGCTCAGCCAATCAGCTCCCATGACTCCCGGCTGCGGATGGCTACATGCATCAGCCCGGTTTCGAACTCGGATCGCCAGGATGATAGCGGCACACCTTGTTGATGCGCCACTCGGGAGCCATATTTTCTTGTCAGTAACAAAAATGAATAGGCATTATTTGTTTGTTTGTATTTTTTCCTTTTTTAGAAATCGCAGGTACAAAATCTAAAAGCAACCTGTGCTTGTTGCTGCTCGATAACGTGCAATTTACTGAGCATCGCGAGCGGAGCAAATTACAATCTGGGCGAGTGGAGCAGAATCCAATGCGATCTGAAATCACATGAGGTAGAGCATGTTTGTGCTGGCAGGTAATGTCGGCCCTTTCTGCCAATTTCCCCCCAAAAGTATATTTAAGGCCTGCGGGAAACACTGCTCATTTTCTCACTACATGCCGTTTCTGTTGTTGTCGTCACAAGTCGACGGTGCAACCGAACAATACACCTGTTTAACGATTGGCTGTTTGTGTGTCACCCATAGCACGCTCCATTATCAAGGGATATGACTGGCTGTTTATGGGCCAGGGAGGGAGGGAGCCTGCCTGGGGTTGTTCATGCAGCTGAACTTTGCATATTCATTATGTGCTTTTCGGGTGCTTTGCAGTTAACACGTTTAAGTGAAACCGTCAAACTTTCTATCGAGCTATTTTCTTATTGCTATTGATGAAGTGTCTATTGATGATACATATCGCTATCGTTTTATCACCCAGCTCTACATGGACACTCATTGATAAAAGCAAAGCACACTGTGAGCACATATGTAATGTGAGTGAGAGGAGTGTGTGGATTGGACAGAAGATCACTGATACTATTACTATGTAACACCTGCTTCATAAATGCCACTTCTGGTGTGGATTCTAGGTGACACATAAATGCACTTCTCATGGAAGCCATGTGAAAACACAAGGCAGGCACATATCTAAAGCTTCTCAAGTTCAGACCACCCCCTCTCTCTCACACACACACACACACACACACACATACACCCCGCCAGAAGTCACCAGCCTGTGAACCCAGTGACTCTTCCCCTCCCCCAAATATCCCTCATTCAAACTCACACACACCAGTCCGCCAGTTGCCAGCTCATTTTTATATCACAGGCTAAAATTATCCAGAAGCACAACTGCTCTCCCCCAAACACACACTTACTATATGTTTGCAAGTCTAAGACCTATTTAAAGGACACTGTAAACATGTTACTAATTTAATTATTCATTCCTCCATATGAGATCAAAGACAGAGAAGTGAGGCAGGGGGTAAAAAATCCAGCTGACATAATGAACACTACACGACTGTACTATGCATGGATTCTGTCGGTGCAGTTAGTATGAGCAGCACATCACTATTACACAAGAAGGCTTTTAGCAGGCTCTCACTTCACATCCCACACTTCCTCTTTCTCTCTCTCTCAATAAGAGGCACAGAGAACAGCCTCTCGCAGTCACTATGCCATGCTCTCACTCAGGTGCTCACACAGGCAATTTATAGGCAAAGCAACGTTTTTGCAAGTGACAGTAACTATTAACCGAACACAGCTGAACTTAAAGTGGCAAACGGTGATGCCATGAGCCACTCAACAATGAAAAAGAAACCTGGGTGAAACATTGAAAATGTGTTGCATTTTAGATGCTTGCTAAGATGATATACTTGTGTAAATATCTGAGCCTAATCGTCATGCTTCTCATCGGTACAGCTCAGAGGCATTGTCAGAATGCAAATACAAGGCATTTTATTATGAAAAGCACATGCTTTTCTATCTCGTGAGCAACCTGTTCTGAAAAACAGCACAAAAAAAGTCAAAAGGACCCTTTAAACGTGTCCCATTTCAGTTCAATCTGATGATGATGTCATCATTAGTGCTAAAGGACATACAAAATTGAACAGCTCCAGTTTAGAACAGGAAAATGGGCATTTTCATTTCACTCAAGTCACATGCCAGGCAATTACTTCCACGCACAGCACTCTCTTGTAAAAGCAACCCGTAAAGCCTATTTCAACCGCACCAGCACGTGCGGCTCATTTAGCACTGGAAATGTCATTTTCCTGACTACTGTTGGGACTCACACGCTTAAACCACACACACACACACACACACACACACACACACACAAATACAGAGCATGAAACGTCTTCCCCATGATGAAGTCTCTCTCAGGAATTAGTACAGGCTTTGTGAACACCACATGAAAGACTCCCACAGCTACTCATGCTGACAGAAGACATACAGTATACACTCTTTAAACTGACAGACACAAAGACTAATTTAATGATACTGAGGGAAAAATAAGAAGAAATGTATAGACTCTTTGGTTGTTTACCAGGAATAACCTGATCATGTATCGGCTACAAGAGAATTTCACGCAGTGGTGTGTGTGTGTGTGTGTATGTGTGCGCACGTGTACGTTCACTTTCTCGGACACTATACAAAGCTGCTCATCAATGTGTGTGTAATCTGTCTTATTGGTGCTGCCAAGAGAGACTAACGTTCGAGCAGAACATCTCGGCCTAGTTTTAGTGTCTCTCTCTCTCTCTCTCTCTCTCTCTCACACACACACACACACACACACACACACACACACCATCAATGTGGCTACAGCTAATTACCAAAACAATAACAAGCTGGCTGGGAGGAGGGAGGAAGGGAGGACAGGAAGAAAGTGAAGCAAAAAAAAAAAAAAAGGGCAGGGAGCAAAATGGAGGAGGTGGACAATGTAGCTGATACGCAAGTAAGCAGAGATGAAGAGGTAAACAGCACAACGAGCAAACAAGCTGCGATACAATAAATGCTGATGAAGAGAAGAGGCATCAGAAAGAAAATAGATAGAGCCGAGGGTGACTCAAGAAATACAGTGAAATTGGAGTGTGTAAGCATTAAGGAGCATTTTCTTTGAAAGTAAATGCTTAATCGCCAGTCAGTGTGTCTGTCTCTCTCTCTCTCTCTCTCTCTCTCTCATGAGGTAGCAGATGGTCTATAGTGATTAGTGTATTGTCAGTGTCTGTGTTTGGGCTTGATAACCACTGAGCACTGCTTGGAATGACAGGTGCATGACCCTGGCCCTCACCATCTGCTCCCCCCCAAACACCAACCACCATCACAACACCCCCCTCCAAGAAACACACACACACACACACACACACACACACACACACACACACACACACACACACACACACAACTACCTCATGGACGAGGCTTCTATGCAAATACTGGCTCTAAATTTTTTAACAAGGCTCAGTGAGTTTTCACAAAACTGGGACCCCATTATGCAATTTTTTTAATCAGGTAACAGGGAGGTCCCATTCACATTACACCAACAAGCAATTTCTCGAATATCTGATTACCAAGAGAACAGAATTAGAAAAACTGCTCATATATTTCTTATATGTGTGAGCCCAAAACATCATCCAACATTTAATCTCCTAAGCAATACTGCTAATGCTTCATGCTTTCTATATACAGGGTGAGGTCACAGCAAAGGCATTTGATTTATACCCAAATTTCCAATGTGCATGTGTGTGGCCCTTCAGGCACCAAGCAGCTGAAAGAATCAAATAAAACCATTATATTGTAAATACTATTACACCTCCCCCCATAAACCTGCTGAATACATTTGAGTAATATATTTATGGAAATGTGTATTGTGTATAGTATGTGGGTTTGGTTAACATACTTCTAACATAAAACTAAGACAATATGGTACAATTGTTTGCATTGTGTATGTGGAGTGTGTGTGTGGGCGCGAATGAGAGTGCAGGGTTCCACAGCCAGTGTCTCGAGCATTGAGATGTCTCTCATTACTACTCAGCGGAGTGTGTGGATTGGCCCCGTATCTATACCATATCAGACGCTGCCAGGAAGAAAACAGTGCCATGCTCTTTCACTCCAGCTGATCTTTTGTTTTTGCAGAATACTGGTTCTGACCAATTAGAGCCAGCCAGATAAACATTAGCGCGTGCGTATGTGTGGTGTTTTCCCAACCCACTGTTCCAGAAGTTCCTTTGCCAGGGGCTACATTTTTCAGATCTGCTCACTTTTCTGCAATAAACAGACTAATACAGGTACACCTGCTCTTCCCCAAAACACAGCTCGAACAAAACCCACCCACACACACACTCTCTCTCCCAACAACAAAGACTTCCACACCCACATGCACACAGCATACGGAAGAGCGGCTTTGTCTGGGTCTTTGATCCATCATGAGTGTTATTGTGTATTTGTGTTGTTTAGATGAGAGGTCTGCTGTTTGAAGCAGTCAATCAGAGACTTCCTTCTGCGAGGATCCCACCCCATGACCTTTTTTCAAGGTTGCGCTGAGTGTGTGTGACTCGCCATGACCTTGTGTAGTCTCCCTACAGAATATGTCGTCTCACACTCCCTATGCAGTCTCATTCACACACACTCACACAGTACAGAAGTAAATACCTCTATTCAGTTCTTAAGTAACTATACTGTGTAAACAGTGCATTGTTCATTTGTCTAGGACTGGAGATTTGTCTGGCTGCCAGGTATGTAAGCATAAAATCTCTTTGAGCATGAAATAAAAGTTCAGCTCATTCTGTGAAAGTTGTTTTGGTCCTTAATTACAAGCAGACATTCCCATCTCCGAGATAGCACTGTGAACAGACTGCATTCCTGCTCTGAAACCCGGCACCTGACAACTGATAAACAACCTCTCTGCGTCTCTCTCTCTCTCTCTCTCTCTCTCTCTCTCTCTCTCTCTCACACACACACACACACACACACACACACACACACACACACACACACACACCTTCCATTGACAATTTTTTTTACTAATGCAGCTAACTGATCCTATGCCTACACCTACAGTACATCTAACTGTATCGGCTTTTTTAGTTTCCTAAACAAAAAAAACAATGCTATTTTTATAGAAAAGTGGCTTTCTTTGTGAGGACAGGATTGATCTTCCCATGAAGACAAAACTGGCAGATACACAGTTTGCACTCACACACACACAGACATGGAGGGAAAGAGAAGGAAAGCAAGAGACTGTATCTCCAATTTGAAGAATATGAATAACCATTTGGAAAGTGTGGGCATGGAGGCTGCATTGGCATAAAATCTTAGTGTAGCACCAAATCATTTGCCCTTTGTTCTCATATTAGCCATCTCAGGATTAAAAACTGCGCCACGCATTTAACGTCAGGCTCAGTAACGTTAGTGCTCTCACCCATAAGAACCTGCTTCACTGAGCACTGTTCTACGGGACATAAGATCCGAAATTTCACAACACAACAGCTAGACACAAGCATTTCATACATTTTCTGTAGGGCAATAAAAATGTCCTGAATTAGTCGAAGTTTAACACAAGCAACATCGACTACAGTCAGATAAAGAGAAATGTGCTAATAGATGCACACACTACAGGCTATTGAATAATCTTTCTAATAATCTGTCTAAATGTTTTATTTATTAGGTCATTAGGTTATTGAGACAGACATGTCCATAGTTTACGGTTTAAGTGTGCTGGCTAAATTCATGACTTGGGATAGTCTGCCAAACATACAGGCAATAGGAAATGAACTAAGGAAGCAATCTCACAAGAGCAATGACAGCTTAACACTGAAGAATACATAGCAGCCACAAACTATTTCAGAAAGAAAACACTGCCACTTAAGTAACCCATATCGATTTCCTTCCTTCTTGCCATATAACTCAATGTAGCATTAATAAATGCATAGCCCTTGTCCATTTCTGGGGAGAAAAAAAAACAAAAAAACAAAAAAAACCCACCTGAAACGATAAATTATAAACCTACGACATGCACAACATGTAAAACAAACCAAACATGAGACGCTGACCCATAAAGCTTACCTTTTACTGCTGTTGCTGTGTCCTTGAATCCATACAGACTGGCATGTATTGCACTCATGCTCCCTTTGCAACAGCTGGCAGCTTTGAATCTAACCAGAGCATCGCAACTGGCCAGTCCGTCGTCCATAAGGTTTAAGGCGATGTAGTTAAGTCCATTTTGAAAGCCCGCTGATGTCTCTCTGCACATGGGACTGCCGTGCTCCTCTTCTAAACCTTCGCTGTTCCTCGCCAGCGCAGAGACGTTCTCCACGGAGGCTGAGCCGTGCCGCCTTGCATCATGTGCGAAGGAGGGGAAAACGGGTGTGACGGTGGTGGTGGAGGAGAAGGTTTCCGAGCTGTGTCGCCGTCGTCCTTGGGGGTCTGCACGTATCACCTTAGCACCCCGGTCTGGGTCTACCAGGTGTGTGTTGGCACCACCCAGCAGGAATGACTCAACCGGTCGTACTCCCATGGAGTCACTCAAATTTAACCTCCGTGTGCAGGATGATGGGCTGGCAGGTTTGGTACAGTCAGTGGTCTGAGATGGAGGCTGAGGAGGAGAATTGGACACACAGAATGTCATTTCAGTGTAATCGTCCTTTGCCGTGCCAGCTTGGCATGAGGGTTCCACCTGTGATGTGAGGTTATAACTATTTATTCCTCCCTCCTCCTCACATGGGGCGGGGCAGGCTGCCAGCTCTGGCATGGTATCAAGAGGGCTGACTGGAGCAACATCTCCAGACTTGGGTGACTCTGAACTTACATTAATGTTCATGTAGTCCGAAAGAAGGGACCTCCTCTGCTCACTGGACGAGCTAACGGATGAAGCAGGGCTCTCTGTGGAAGGTGGGGAGTAGTTGAGGGCATGGCTGAAATCTATGTTTATGTACTCACCAGGGCTTTTGGGCTCAGAGGGCACAGGGTGCTCATTCATGCTAGGCAGCATACGAACCAAATCCAGAGGCAGGCGCGTGGGTCGACTGATCCTGGACCTGTGGAGCAAACTGTCAGCTCTGCTTTGCTTCAGAGGAGAGGGAGTTATTTTGGGAGCTGCTTTCTCTGGCTCCTCCACAATTTTCCAGTTTTTTAGACTCATGAGGACATATTGATCACTGTCACCATTATCTGTCTTCTGCTGGGGTTTGTAGCAGCGAGGCAAAGAGCTGTAAGAGAAGGGATGTCTGAGAGGAGGTTGTTGCTCTATGCCACCCACAGTGGTGGGGAAGTAATCTGGGGGCGTGTCAGAGACACACAGGTCTACAGGAGACATGTTGAGGTACTCGGTGTTGGCCAGTTTCCCATCTGAGCTCTCTACAGAGAGTTTGGAGCTACACAGCATCCTCATATAGCTACTGTCATCCAGAGAGCAGCTGCAGGGTGAGCTGGTCCTGTAGCCGTTGGCCACAGTGAGAGGGTGTGTCCTAGGATTGATGATCTGCTTTGGGGAGGAGACACACATGGGGCTCATGGGCATGTAGTTTTCAATCTTGTTACCAAGCGGTGCCACCCCAGGTGTCATTGGCATGTATCCATCATCGCCTAGATTACTACTGGAGCTTTTTTGTAATAAGCCAATTTCAATATCACCATAATCCTCGGGGTACGCAACTTTAGGGGATGCAGTGTGCGAACTGCGTCCTGAATGCCCAGTATTTCTGAAAGTGGCCCTCATGAGTGTGTACTCGTCCAGTGAGGCAGAAGACACCTGTGATTGCACTCTCTTCTGGTGAGGCATGGTGAGAGAGTACGTCCTCTTTCTGTAGGCTCTCTCTAGGTCCCTGACAACCTCCTCCACCATGTGAGTGCCACGTCTCCCGTGGCTATGTGCAAGAACACCCTGCTTGTCCATGATCATGTAGCCGTATAAGTCACTGCCATCCCGTGAGGGAGGCGTCTCAGCAAAGGACTCTGGCGTAGAGCTGCGGTGACCCGGTAACGTGTGGGGTGCATCTCCTGGACTGGAGCCGCACTCATCACAAGAAATGAAGCCGGCATCACTGGGTGAGCCGGCGATGGAGGCTGTACAGCTGGCCGGGCGGGCACTACTGGAGGGCACACTAACGGGACTGGCATCAACTGAGGGAGGGGAATGAGACACGGGCATGCATATGGACTTACTATGCTGGAGAGAGGAGGTTTCAAACGTCCTACAAGGGCGGGCTGCCACTGTGTTGGATCGGCCCAGATGTGTGCGGTTTATTCCGGGGCTGACGGGACTTCCCGCTACTGACAGAGACACCGGCCGCGTCGTCGTGCCGTCTCCTTCACTGGCCGCGCGCATTCGGCATGACGCGAATTTGGCTCCGGGCGATGAAGCGGCCACGCTGTCTGTGCGGGAGCGGCGCGGCAGTCCTGTCTGACTCGGCGGTAAGTGATTTAAATGCCGCCTTGCGGGCACCGAAATCGGATTCGTGCCCGATGACTGGCTTTTGCTGCGCGGCCGGAACTCGCACATCAGCTCCTTCATAGCCTTCATAGCTTCCAGTATAGTCTCGTGGATGTTTTGCGCCACCACCGAGTCGTCTGCTTGCATCCACAGCTCCCCGGGGCCCGTGGCGGCTGACCTGCCCACCTCAATGAAGAAAAAGCTGTCCGAGTGACCGCAGCGCCGGATGTTCATTAACTGCAGAATCACAGACGCCACGTCCGTGTTCAGTTTCACGAAACTAATCGTGCGGCTTGACAAGCACAGCCGGTACACCCCGGTCAGGTTCCGACTCTGCCCGAGTCCCTTGGATTTCAGGTTCACTTGCCAGACCTCCTTGTACGCGGCGCTGAGCGGCGTCACCACACCGTAACTCGCCTCGTCAAATCCGAGCAGTGAAGAAGCCGAGTGAGACGCCGAGCCCTCACACGCCCGGCCCTCGTTCATCAGATCCGTTAGCACTCCAAACCAGCTCTCCTGCTCCTGCTCGTTGTCGGCGGCCACGGCGAAGTACTCGTCCTTGGTGTACAGTGCGATGAGGTGCTTGTACTTGGCGTCTGCGCGCTTGTTAATGTTCAGGCACGAGTCCAGTGGTATGGTCCGCTTAGCAGCCGCCTTGTTCCTCCATTTCTTCTCGCTCTCGTAGTACTCGAGGCGCGCGGGGAAGCCCTCACTCTGCGCCTTCAGCACGAAAAAGCGCTTGTGGCCGTGCTTCTGCTTCTTCAGGTAGCCACACTTTTTAACATTGCTGTTGTTCACGTTCACGTTGGAAAGCGAGTGTTCGACCGCTGGCGGCGGACTCGCCATCCTTCCAGTGCTGGAGAAACAAAAACTCTCACTTTGCTTCCAACTTGGATCTTCAGGCTGGACTTGGTATTATCTCTCTCCCGGCGCGGAGTTTCGCCGACTGTGTGAGCTGTTAAACAGTAAATAACCCATAGCACTAAGTGGCTGGAGTGAAGAGGAGGGAAAAAAAAAACATATGACGTCCTACACATCCAGCTACGGTTACAAAAAAACAGGAGGGAAAAAAAAATACACACGCACTGATACGAGGCGGCGCGAGCTTAGGGGAAGAGGCGTGTCCGCCGATCTGATCGGGTTATTCGCCTCATTGGTCGAATGGACTGAAAGATAGTAAAACGCACATCGCATGGCACAATCAGAACCCGCCCACTCGACTGGCAAGCTCCACCCACCGCTCGTTCAAGCCAAAGACCTCATCCGACACCGCATACTACAGCACCGAGTAGTGTCAGAATAGTGCACTAAAGCACTGGCTGATAGTAACTAAAAAAAAAAAAAAAAAAAAATCCAGTTTGTTCTGATTTCTCATCGTTTTTCTTCTACAGATGTCCGCGAATGACCAGCACACAGCAGGTTATAAAGTGGGCTGCGTAAGGGAACTAAACAGGTGGAAAGCTTCCGACTTGGTGCATTTATAAGAACTATACATGCATTTATAGTTTAATTTTATAAGAGACGGACTTTTCAATCATAATGAGCGTTTTACACATCGGTTTAGTGACAAGAAGCTGCTACTTCGAGCTCTTGTGGTGTGATATAAGGTGATATAAGGTGATATTCCTGTTCCAGACTTCATGCTTTGTGACTTGATGCCTGATTGACTTGAGGAGGGAGGATGAAAATTCATATCTGGGTTTATTCAGAGTGGGATTAAAATGGCCAAACCTGGCAGATCCAGAATGAGGGCTGAGCTCGTGTCTGTTTTCCTTGGCGACTTTATGAATAAGATCATTTAGAGGAGAGCATCATTTTACAGGGCCGTTCTTTACTAGATACATTAGATTGCGAAGGGAAAGGTCATCGGTTCCGGTCCACGTTGCGCCGTATCCTGCCGGGATTATCATGACGCACCCGGTTCATAATAAATCATTCAAGTGAGAAATTGTAAACAAGCGAGCGCTCGTGACGTTGCGCAACCGGAGCTGCGTGTGTACAGGAGGCGCTACTCCACTGCCTCTAGCGTCTCCATCTGAGGCTTGCTGAGGGTTCACTTATTTATTTTTTCTTGAACGCTAGTGAAGCTTCTCTGTCCGCTGAGCATTACACGTTACGAGAATATTTTCTTCCAAAAGAGATTTGACATCAACCCCTCACCTAACGCAGACTCAGTAGCCCTATAGGTCCTCTGATGCTCTTCAGGAGGTGTCCGTTATTTTTGGAGGGGGATGTTGAAGATGACGCTGGAGCTCTGAGTGCGTCACGGGCTGGAGATGTGCGCAGGAGAAACATGGCATATTCAGGTCATTAACTGCAGATATGTAGGCTAGCTGCACACACATGACCCCAAAATCATGGACTTCCGTCTGACTCTTCATTGAGGGCACAGAGACTGCAATCAAACCAAAAACCGCTTCTCCGCAAATCAGCATGCGCTGCTATTCCATATATAGTGGTAATGCTTCACAGGAGCGCTCATATGAGTACACAGGGCGGGAGATTCACCGGAAATACGGGTCATATCTTAAACAAACACGCTATATTTAGAACAGGAAAAAAAAATGTTCCGGAAAGTATGTACATAATGTAGCCTATAAATAAGTCGATGTTGAATAATGGAGATGATTTATGAAAAGAACAATATTAAAACTACTAATATAATCAATTCAATTTATAGGTCCAATGAAATAAAAATAATAAAGAAAATAAGCAGAAGGGCATTTGAAAGTAGGTTTACCTGTACATTAAGGAGGTCAATAATGAACAGTTATTCCATGAAATCGAGTCGTACTGATGGCCAACGAGGCGCCATGTAAACCGTGTACGACTAGATTGAGTGGAATAACGGTTTTATTCTATCCACATTCACTGGATTTTGAGAAACTGAGCATTTTTAGTTTTATTTTTTGCAAATTCGATAAATAAAAACTTTATACAAAACATCTGACAAAATCATTTCCGCTTAGAATGTAAA
>JAODTV010000028.1:26814338-26825764 GCA_025399955.1 Galeichthys feliceps
AAATATATATGCTATATTTACTGTATGGACATGGTATCAGAAAACAATTTTATTTATAAGCAGTAGCCACATGTACCATAAGGTACCAATTTTTTTTCGCGATATCTTCCTTCATATTCATCATAAGTGCTATCGGACGAGGTTTGTTTTGCCTGGCAACACTTGTTATTTCTGTTTTACACAGCATTCCAACTTTTTTTGGAATCGGGGTTGTAACATTGCAACATTAAAGCTGGCATTTTTTTTTTCATTAATGGAGTAGTTTAATTTAACTCAGCAATAACAAATCAGTCAAATTATTTAATAAAGTTTTAATAAAGTTATTTTAAACTGAGGTTTTGAATTTGATATTTTAAATTTCATTTTCTTGTTTCCCTTACAGTAAGAAACAGTAATGCTACAGATACTGTAGCATGTTTTGTTCAGGAAAAAGTGTATATACATTCAAAAAAATACAGTAATTGTTGGGAATTTATTTTTCTTCATAAATTCAGAATTTTAGGGTAAAATTAAGTATATTTATATAGCAATTATGTGGTACTTATCTAAAAAATTTATGTTAACAATTGTCTGTACAAGTAGGTTTTAAGGCACCACAATATATCGACTACTTGATTATTAATCAAAGGAAATTGTGAACTAATCGATTATCAAAATAACTGAGAGGGACAGCCCTACTGGATTCTGCACTATTCCACTGTGCAATTGAAGCAACTGACTTGAAATGGTCATCTTAGATGTTTTACTGAACAAAATGATCAAGCCAGATCATATGTCACTGATCAAACTCAGTACAGTACAATTATTCAATAAAAGTTTATGGCTAATAGAGTGCTATACATACTGTAGCATATTCATTGCTCTACATATCATATTTAGTACTATGCATTGTGCTTTTGCATTTGTACCTGGCAATCCCATTTCTCCCATGCTGCCTTTTACTCCAGACGTTCCATCTGGTCCTGTTTGTCCAGGAAGTCCTGGGTCACCTTTCTCACCTAGGTAAAGACACATTAAAAGTTTCACATAATTTTCTTTTGCTCCTGTGGTGAACTATGCAACTGGGACATTGATATGGTCATGTTTACATATTGCTGACATGAACTTTACCTGCCTTTCCTGGTGAACCAGGCATTCCAGGCTTTCCAGGCATTCCAGGAGTTCCAGGTGTTCCCTCGACCCCTTTCTCTCCTGCAGGGCCGATATACCCTGGAAATGGATATCACACATATCATTTACTTACCAATTACATATGTACTTCTATGTACTGATGCAGCATGGCACTAGGACTTCATTGTTGAGATTCAAGTCTCCAACCTTTGCTTCCGATGTCTCCCTTCTCTCCTTTCATATGCTCCATTTCCACATCTGTCATATTACCAGCTGGTCCTTGAAGACCAGGATCTCCTCTGTCTCCTTTAGGGCCCTGTTCACCAAACTCTCCCCTCGGCCCACTCGAACCAGGGTCACCTTCCAGTGTCATGATCATTTTAAGCATAGGTAAAGTGCACAAAAAAAATTTCATTTGTTAAAATTTGCCCAAATTATTCAGCTGAGGAATTAGTAAAATATTAACTGAATATGTTAGTCCCTGTCCTGGTAAGATATGAGTATCTCAAAAATCCTCTTTAGAATTGGGTCTTTCAGTCCCAGAAAGATCAGTTTAAGTCCTCTACCTCTGTGTCCAATGGCTCCAGGGGCTCCTGGTTGACCCGAGTTTCCAGGTGACCCTGGAATTCCTATTATTCCAATATCTCCTTTGGAACCTAGAAATAAATAAATCCAACAGTGGAATAAGCTTAACAATTGATAATTTTTTACAGCCAAGTGTTCATAAAGAGATTATTACAGAAAAGTACAGGGCATCATGCAGCTCTCACCTCTCTCCCCAGGGACTCCGTCTTTACCTGGATCTCCTGGTCCACCTGGCAACCCATTAGGCCCTGGTGGTCCAGGGAAACCAGGAGTGCCTTTCTCACCTTGAGGACCAGGCATTGCAGGACCAGGAAAACCTTGGGAACCTTTCTCTCCCTTTTCACCAATACGACCTGAAACGTCACAGAAATATAGGAGTCATCAATGTTTCCGTGTCAATGTCTACAATGTGTATTATCAATCATATACAGTTTAGGCGTTTCTACTCAAGGAGAAATTTACCTAAGGGACCAGGTTGTCCAGGAGGTCCCATCGGTCCAGGTAGTCCAGGCTCACCAGGTCCTGGGGGTCCAGATGGTCCTGACAAACCTGGGAATCCAGGAGGGCCAGAGTCACCTGGAAGTGAAAGATTAAGGTAAATCACAAATATTTTGGTTCCATTTGACTTTCATGTAATGTAGTAAGTGATATCTAATGCTGAGTTTCAGACTAAGACACCAATGATACCAATTTATTATACCTTTTACACCCTGAGGACCAGGTGGTCCAGTTTTTCCTTCGGTTCCAGGGACTCCTGGCATTCCTAAATTACCCTTTTCACCCGGAAACCCTTGGATTCCTGGCAGTCCTACAGACCCCTTGGGTCCTCGGAGGCCAATGCCAGGTTCACCCTTTATGAAAATAACAGCAGTTAATAAAACAGGAGCAAATTAGTCTGCACATATAGTACAATTTAACATTCTTTCAAAATAAATATTTCTGTCACAATCATACTTTTTGTCCAGGTGTTCCTGAGCGTCCAGGAAAACCATCCTGGCCTGGATTGCCAGGGTCTCCAGATAATCCTGGCCCACCTGGTATACCAGAGTGACCTGAACAAAAGAGACAGAAAGACATTTCTGAAAATCATGTTGGCATTGTGAATGTAGTTTATTATCATAATGTTAAATTTAAAGCAGCACTTTTTATTACATCTGAATGATAACTTACCTTTTGAACCTGGTGGACCTGGAAATCCGATTCCTGGAAGACCAGGGTCACCTTTGTTACCAGGTAATCCTGGCCATCCTTGATCTCCAGAAGGACCCCTTTCACCTTAAGAAGAAATGAAACCAAACATAGCACTTTAATTAATGCCCCAAGTAAATGCAACAGAATTTTCAGCATTGAAAAACAATTAAGATGACAACAAAATTATGTACCCAAATCTACTTGAGCAATTATGAATATAGTTATCTACTGTAATTTACTCTTTTGGAACACTGAGATAATTAATCATATTGCTAAAAGTTAAGTTACCTTGAAGGCCATGCAATCCTGTCTGACCATGAGGTCCTGGTGGACCTGGAGGTCCTGGTGAACTTACACCTTTACCAGGTTCACCTTTAGGTCCTGTTGTGAGAAGGGAAGACTGGTATTATGAATAATTATTTAAAAAATAAGTATGTGCATTTTGTACAAATACATTTTCATGTAATGTATGTTGACATGACAATTGAATAAAATTAATGTCAAATGTACAGTTTGAAGCACTGGCCTGATTCTCCAGGCTTTCCTGGAACACCGGGAAGTCCTGGACTGCCCTTTTCTCCAGGCTCTCCAGGCCGGCCAAATCCAGGAATACCTGGGGGTCCTCTCTCACCTGGGGATCCTATTATCCCGGCATCTCCATCCTGACCACGGTCACCTTTAATACCCACTCTAGCCTTTGAATTAGTATGGTTTGTAGATTACATATACAGATATTCTTTCATTTGATAAGTATAAACTTTAAGAAGCTAGAGCCATCCAAGATGGTGTGATCAAACCTCATATCACCATGTCACCAAAGCTCATATAATGCTTGGTACTGATTTTTTAAAGATGCAAAAGCCATTAGTACTTACTGGCTCTCCTTTCAGTCCAGGCAGACCTGAACGTCCATCTTTTCCCGGAATTCCATCTATGCCTGGTAATCCCCTGCTGCCAGGAACCCCTGAGAGACCCTTCTCTCCCTTCAGCTCTGGCGCTATATAGATGTCACCTGGTTCACCCTTTGCCCCAGGCTCACCAAACAAACCTGGGGAGCCATCTTTCCCCTGCAGAGACAAGGTTGTTGTTTTTTGTTTGTTTGTTTTAATTATGCAGTTGTTACATCAAAGTCAAGTCAAAGTACCGCTCACGCCAGAATCTGGTCTTCCCAGGCAGTCTCCTGTCCCAGTACTAACCAACTCTTGAAGGCATATGGGTGCTGCGCTGATCTCCGTTTCGATGGGGGGGGGCTAGTCCTCTGGTAACCGTGAGAGTTTGACTTCTCCACTCGCATCTGTATTGCAGTGTGCCTTGCCAGACAGTAGTTGGTACCATTTTTATGATGGTCTTTGGTATGACCCGACCGCGAGTAGAACTCGCGATCTCCCTTCGAGAGGTGGACACGCTAACCACTAGGCCAACTCGCGGTAGTTATTACATACAAAATTGTTCAATGCACCAGCCCACATTGCTGGCCTCAGAACATTTGGTGCCAAAGGTACCAATGGCACAATCCAGTTTGAATATGTCCACAGGGAAAATCAGTTCTGCCTGGAGGTCCTGTCTTAAATTATGCTGGTGTATGAACGCTCTGTTATGTGGGAGTGGTAAATGAGGGTGCCAGTAGTCTTTCTGCAACTAGCAGTTTCATCTCAACATATAACTGAAGGTTTGTCATATAAAAATGGCTTCCACCTCTAAATCATGCCATAGACAGCTGCCTATGTTTCCTTTGCCAAACCTGCCGGTTCTTGTTGATTTAAATTCTTCAATTTCAATTGAAATTCTTTGGAGGAGCTGTTAAATTATTTTTGAATGCAAAGCAAAGTATTTGATGAATGGTTAAATTGATTCATTTCAGAACCCTGTTGGCCAGGTAAACCTGCTAATGACTACAGCTTGATTGTTTGGTTATAGCTATAGTTTGGTTAATACAAAATATCCAGAATCAACTATAAAAATGTTTTTCATCACCCACCGGAGATCCAGGAGCTCCAGGTAGGCCAGACTGACCATTTTCTCCTTTACTTCCTGGTTGTCCAGGGAAACCTACATTAAAAAATGATAACCAAATATTAACATTATTCATATTAAACAGATAATGCGTCCTAAACTAATCCTAATACAGATATGAACAGTACGTGGAATCTTTATTTCTGGTTTTGTTTTGTTTTGATTTTGGAGAAAAGAAAACCAGTTGCAGGAGCACAAGCTTTTTCTTTAATGTGCAACTTTGGAGGACAGCTCTTGCCAAAACTTGTGGGGACAGTTGGCAGGTTTCAGCACGATTCTCACTCTAACTACAACTGAAAAATATTTGAAATTAGCCCAAACTATTCAGACATAGGAAAAGGTAGATACATTTTTGTTCTATTTCTAAGTCTTTTTTTTGTGGGAAGCAAGTTAACAGTGGTGCACATTTCTGATTTGCAGTATCTGCAATATGCAGAACTTGGCAACAACACTGTTCACAGAATAAAGACCAAGCCCAATAACAAAGCCTTTAAAAAAGCCTTACTGAGCTTCAAAATAAAACCGTATTTCTACCATATTTCTGCACAAACAATAGAAACATGTTTTTATTTATAGAGCCATATATCAGTATAGCTCATACAGATAGTGTGCTATGCACAGGACGGCATATCTCTGCTGCATCTCTAAAAATAATAATTTAATTAATTACACATTTTTTAGGTACACTCATCATTTTTATATGATCATTCTCCATCATTATTAAAGGATGTTTTTGGAAAATTATACAGCATTATAATGAAATGCTGCTTAAAGGACCACATTTTGACTTGCAGAACCACTGCACCTTAACTTCCTAATAGATATTGACAGTGTGTCTAGATACAGTATAATAAATACAGTATTATTAGATGGCTATTGATGTCAATTGTAGATAACAGTTTCTTGATTTGGGAAACACATGCTTTGAAACATGGTTAGCTTACTTGCTCAGTCATATTACAAGATACAGTGCTAGATACAGTATCGTATATACAGTGTACTCGTAGATACAGTGCTATGAAAAAAGTATTTTCCCCCTCTTGATTTCATGTATTTTTCATGATTGTCAAACAAATGGTTTCAGATCCACAGAAAATGTAATACACTATAAGGACACCATGAGTAAACACAACATGATCATTTCATTTGCTGAAAGAAAAAGGTTATGCAAAACCTATAACACCTATGTGAAAAAGTAACTGCCACCCCCAAACTTAATAACTGGTTATACCACCTTTAGCAGCAACAACTTCAACAAACACTTCTGATAAATGGAGATCAGTCTTTCATATTGTTGTGGAGGAATTTTGGACCACTCTTCATTGTAAAATTGCTTTAATTGGAGAAACTTCAAGCTTGAACTGCCCATTTAAAGTCCCGCCACAGCTTCAAAGTCAGTACTTTGACGACTTTGACCAGTCTAAAACCTTAATTAAGTTTCTTTTGAGCCATTAAGAGGTGGACTTGCTGTTGTGCTTTGGATAATTGTCTTGTTGCATAACCGAATTGAGCTTGAGGTTCAGATCCTAAACCAGATAGTCTCCTTCAGGATTTTGGGACCACAATGGAAACAAGCGTAAAGCTTTTTTGCGTCATCCTGGCCAATATTTTTATTTTTTGTACATTTTTGTACCTTTGTATTGCCAAATAAATCAAATCAAAAATATAAAAAAAAAATCTGGTAGCAAACAAAATTCATGGTTCCATCAATTATGGCAAATTGCCTTGGCTATGAAGCAGCAAAGTACCCCCCACACCATCACATGCTGTGTTAGCTGAAATGCTGTGTTAGCTTTGTGCTAGATCAGGGTGTCCAATATTATCCACAAAAGGTGCAGGTTTGCATTTCAGTTAAGCAGAAGCCACATCTGATTCCACCTGTTTAATAAGTTTATCTTGGCTTGTAAGTCAACTCAGATTTGGCTTCTGCTTGGTTGGGCTGAATGTCTGCACTCACACCAAACACACCCTTTCTGCATAAGATAAGTGCTAAATGTAATGGGACCCATGTCTTCCAAAAAATTCCACTTTTGACTGGTCAGTCCACAGAACATTGTCCCTTAAGGCTTGTGGTTTTCAAGGGGCTTTTTTTTGGCAAATGTGAGATAAGCCTTATGTTTCTCTTGGTTAGCAGTGGTTTTTAACTTGCAACTCTCCCAGATATACACTTTTTACCCAGGTTATTTCTAATGGTGGAATCATGATTGCTGACCTTATCTGAGGCACGTGAGGCTTCTTCGTCTGGGTTCTTTTAGACTTCCAGGATTAATTTGTCAATGCATTTTTGGAGAAATGCACCACTCTTCTGCAATTACTCATAGCATAGTGTGCTGCTCGTTGAGACCATGTTGTTGTTGTGACTTTACATTGCTGGAAAGGCTCTATTTACATGATGTTTAGTCTCAGCAGGGTTGGCAGTAATCAAGCCTGGGTGGGTCTAGTCGAATTAAGCCCAGTTATCAATTCAATTTGGTTAAGTGGTTAGTTGAGTAAGGGAGCAATTTCTTTTCCAATCAGAGCCAGTTGGTGTTGGGTATTTTTTTCCTACAATATATGAAATTATCATTTAAAACAGTAATTTGTGTTTATTCAGGTTGTTTCTGATTTATACTGTATTACATTTATTAATGAGATAACAGGGTAATAATGCTGAAGCATACCAACATTAAAAAAAAAAATTCTGACTCCCTTCATGTTAGCAGTGGTAGCTCAGTTGTTAAGACACTAGACTTCTGTTTGGAAGGTGGTGAGTTCAAAATCCCAGCACTGTCAAGCTGTCACTTCTTTGCCCTTGCACAAGGCCTTTAATCCTCAATTGTATAAATGAGATAAATGTATGTTGCGCTGGATAAGGGTGTCTGCCAAATGCTATAAATGGATCTGTAAAACATCAAGCTTTTATAGATCTCACATGATTCAAAAAGTAAACCATCTAAAAATAAATAACTATAATCTGGTGAGGTTTTTCATTCATTGCCTAAATTGTCAACATATAAAGTTACACTACCTTGATTTCCTTTTGGCCCCAGCATACCAGGTAAACCTGGAGGTCCAGTAGCAGAACACTGTGTGCAAGTGTCTCCTTTGTCACCTAAATGAGGAGCAAAGCAAAACAGATTTCAAAAGTTTACCTAAAAACAATCAATTATTGGTTATTCCAAAACTTATAATTGAGCAATATTAGCATGGCTGTGATTAAACCTGAGGCACTCGCCCTGATTTTCTTGCAAAGCATTACAAAAAGCAGTGATTTGAGAGCAATTGACCAATCAGCTTCAGAGCTTCAGACAGAGTGTTGCATGTTACCATCCAACGCACAAACTGACTGACAGCCTGTATGAAGTGTAGTAATGGTTTGAATGTAATGAACAATTGCAAGATTGTTTTATGTAGTGAACACAGACAAGCAGAGAGATACAAACAGTGAAAATATACCAGTATTGTTATATCAAATATCAGTACTCTTGGAACACTGCTTATCCAATCAAATTGGTGGACTAGGATTAACTGTTGTATAATATACTGCAAGACCACAAATCTAGAGTAATTAATTATAAAAATATAAAAATATAGATGTAATTAATATAGTTTTGCAATACACTAAATATGATTCATTCATTATTCATTTATTATTCATTATGCTACATGTAGTAACTCACAAAAAATGCCATTTAAGACATTTAATAGATGTAGAAGCAAATAAAATGTCCACATTTGCAAAATGCTAAGATTTAACTAACTTTTGTGGTATCAGTTTATTCCAGTAACGAAATCTTTTCAGTAGATTTTCACCGTGGTTAAAAATTAATTTTTAAGAAACCTTTTAAGTCTCTTAAGTCAAATGCCTTGAGATGCTTGTATACATTCTTAATCACCTTTCTGTCCCTCTTCTCCTTGAAAGCCCAGAGGTCCAGGAGGGCCTGGTTCTCCATGAGGAATGTCACAGTCCGCACCTGCAGAAAAATAAAATGACAATAATGTTTTAAAATAGGAAATGACACAGCAGTCATGTAAAGAACATAAAAATAAAAATAGTGTCTTCAATGTATTAAGTCTTGATACAATTAATAGTACAGTAAGAATTAGCAGTGTAATGACAATTAGCAGTTGTAATCTGTGTTGTTACTCTTCCTTTTTTTTTCTGCACTAAGATTGTTAGCCTAGACCTCGGCATACTAAACCTGTCTCTACTTACTTAAAGGCCCTGGGGGTCCAGGTGGACCAGGAGGTCCATCAGCTCCACTGTATCCTCTGAGAGACTCTCCATCAGTACCTTTGTCCCCTTTCTGTCCAATCTCTCCAGGAAAGCCTCTCTCTCCAGGAGGACCGACCACATTCTTACCTACAACCAACCAAGGACACAAAGAAAAGACATTGTGAGGCAGAAAGCCTTCATGACAGATAAGAGAATTCAAGAAAACTTTTGCAGAGAAATGCTCTTGAAATCTTCATTATTTTAATCTGAGGTTTTATAATGGAGTTTTGGTTCAAGCACTGTTCTTACCTGGGAGACCAGGCTCTCCAGGAACCCCAAAGGGGCCTGTGAAAAAAGACCAGTTCTTAGTCTGGAATAATCCCATATTGTTTGCAGTTCATATAATATATGTTTTTGTTAGTAAATCAATATTGAGTCAGAAATACACACACACACACACACACACACACACACACACGAAAATATTTTTCAGCCAGCAGTTAGCAGCTCTGAAGCTGAACAGTTGAAGCTGAACAGTTTTCCAATTTCATCTGTGTGTAGCAACTGTATATGAACTCTATTTTATATATATAACAGAGTTCATATATATTATAAATTTGCCTATTAGTCAATTAATGACAAAGATCCAATTTTGAGCATTCTGATTTAAAGTTATAAATTACATCACTGAATAAAGAAATTGGAGGTGGAATTTTCATACTCTTGCTATAAGAATAGATTTGATCATGCACAAGTTTGATGAATAATGGTCAATAAGCATGTTGGCACTGAATTCAAAATGGTTACTTTTTTATTGTGTAGTTCAGCAGTAAGGAATGTCATTTATAAGCATCTGTTCATCATTCTGGTTTACCTATCTCTCCCTTTGGACCAGATAAGCCTGGAGGACCAGGAGGGCCTGGAGCACCCTCACCCTTTAAAAAATATATTTAGAAGTAATATTTTTAGACATTCAATAAAATTTGAGCCAGTAAACTAACAACTTGGTGATTAAAACTGCTTCTATAATTGTATCCTGTATATGTACAGAGCAAGATGCAACAGCAAGATAGTATGATTAGAAAAGGAAATGGTTGGCTTCTTACATATCCTGGAGGTCCTGTTTCTCCCTTTTGACCCTGTTAAAAATACTAATATCAAATTCCATTCAAAAGCACAAAACAAGATGAATTTACCTGTTGCTGCGGCATATTGGTAAAAGAGAAAATGCAGTCACCTTATAGCCAGAAAAGCCAGGATTACCAGGTTCACCTTTCCCCCCCTTTTAGAAAGAAACAATATTATAAAATATTTAACATATATAGTATCTTCTTTCTTTAAGTACAGTTTATATAATATCAAAACATGCATTCTACCTTTGTTCCACTGACTCCATCCTTTCCTGGTTTTCCCTAAAAGAAAAAAAAAAAAAAAGCCCAATCATTTTATACTAGGTTACTTGATGTGCATTTGAACTACTTATGTTTTTTTAGACTAAAAGCTTTAAAATCATTACGATCAAAAATTTGGTGCAAAAAGCAAATCATAAAATAGAGCTTAAACATGGCAACTCACGTCTTGGCCTGGGGGTCCTTTTTCACCTTTGATCCCTGCTTGATATGGTGAACACTGCCCAAACACAGAAAAATGAACCATTACCACAACCATAACATGAAAGGATCAATTTCATCTTACCTGTAATTTCTTATAGAAGAATATTCAATGTCTACATATGTTTTATCTTGGGAACCATAAAAAAATGTCCAGCATTTTAAACTGTACCTTTAAGACATTCACATCATGTCTGGCCATTTAAAATCACTCACCATTTCACCCTTTTCTCCGAGGTCCCCTTTTGGACCCTACAGACAGATAAAGTTAACTGTTTTATCTTCTCTCCAGTAGCAGTGGGTTTTGGAGATTTAAATAATTCACTCATTCCTGACAAGCAATATACGATCTGATTTATTTGTTAATGAACCTGGCTATGGGTGAATTCATAAAAATCTGGATTATCACTAAAATGAGTCGAAAAAAATATCAAAAGCCATACTTTTGGTCCAGGGATATAATGCGTCTGTGTTCCTCCAACCGCTATCGGAACTCCAGGTGGACCTGTGAGGCCTTTTTCACCCTGATAAGGAAGGTACACAGAAAATTAAGTGATGTTAAATTTCCGGTGTTGACAGCAAGTTTTCAAATTAAGTCAATCTGACACTAGCTGGAGCTTGTTGTTAAGTTTTTAAAGGTAGACCGCCTTTTAGATTTTTCAAGTGTAGGTCATAAAAAGAATTTTCCCTGACACCCAATTATTTTTGTTTAGTGGACCGAA
>JAODTV010000028.1:27103297-27113310 GCA_025399955.1 Galeichthys feliceps
TGCCAACAATAAGAATGGCTTGCGATTGCTTACGAAAATGTGGCGAATATGCTTTCCTGGCGAATTTTAGGAGCAGGTTCCTAAAATTCGCAACACCCCAGGAACAACCGCGAATGCTTACGAACACCTACGAATGTCTGGCGATCATTGCGAATTGGTGGCAAATTGCATTTGTATGCCCATTCGCCACCATATTCGCCACTGTGTGACAGCAGCATCAGGAACTAAACTGGCCTCAAATGCTGATCCACTGTGACATTTTATGTCACAAATGTGTGTGATGTTGACTGATGCGACACAGATGTTGGATGTGAATGCAGGAAACAAGTTGTCTTAAAGAATTACATCATCGCCCCTTTAATAATATTTGATCTAACAACAGTTTGCGCAGAGTCAGCTTTGCTACCAAAAAGTTGAGTATTGCATCCGAGTCAATACCGGGAGCGCTTCCTACAAAAAAAAATAAAATAAAAATTAGATTGGTCCAACCTTGCCTCTGTCTGTCTCCTGAATGGTGATTATCCTTCAGTGTGAGGTTATGCCCATGGGAAAGTCAATCAGGTGAGGTGATGAAAAATGTGCTGTGGGATTGACAGGGATCCTCATGCATAAATGGAATCTACCTGTTGAATATTGATGAAAAACTCTCTGATCCTATTCCTCATGGTGAGCAGATGGGTAAGTGAGAGCTCTATGATAGCCCTATATCTCAGCTCCGTTTCATCTCTCCTTGCTGCTGGAATTGGCTGCTCACATGAGTTAGACACAGGTACCTTGCTCAATAACGAGCCATGTGGCATGAAATCCTAGTCTGTGGACAGTCCCTCTGCTTTCTAAAGGCTTCTGACAGATGGCAGATGCTCATGCATATACATTAATGCTGGGAACACTCTGGGCATATTTCTGATTTCTACTGATACTTGCTGAGGTTGATGATAAATGGTGAATTACAACATCCCAGAAACATCATGTTTCAAACCGACTCCATCGCACAGTGCTGTTAGTCCTGACAGCTACGAGGTCCCTTGTATGGAGTGTGTGTGTTTGTGACTAAGAGCCTGTTGGATTAGCATGAGGAAGTGGGGTGAAGGATTTCCTCATGCAGCTTTTGCCTTCCTGCTGATCCTTCAGAGCATGATAATCTCAATGATCATCGCTCAGCTTTTCTAATCTGATTATCAGTCCCAAACAAAGCTGGGTGACTGTCCATAACTGAGGGCCTGAGCGAGTGCAGATCTTTTTGAACTTTAATATGTACTGTTTTACTGTATATCTGAGGTGGGTTTTATATCTCAGCTGGTCTGGTCATTGGTTTATAAGCTGAAGGAGCTCATGGATTACCTTTTGTTTCATCAGCAACTTCATGCAGGTTGTTTTCCTCAACTGTCAAAACTATTTCTTTTCTTTTTTTCTTCTGTCTGTCATCCAAATGTTTTGGTTGGATCACTCCTGGGATACGGAATGTGATTCTCTTTTAAAGACTGCAAAACGGCACGTTCACAGAGAGAATTTGTGTGTGTGCTTTCCCTCCATGTGGGATTAATGCTTGTTTATAATGGTAGATGGATTTGCGGTTAACACTAGCTAGTAATTGGTGAGTAAACATTAATATGAAAGGCTCGGACAGAAAATTGATAAATTGCTGATTAGCATGATCTCTATAAGAAATATTGGCCATCTCTCTCAATGTTCCCTAAATTAAAAAGACCAAGGTAGCACAGCGCTAAACTCTTAAGCAAACTCTAACTTGTCACTCTTTCCCTGATGATTTATTCCGTTCTACTGTTTATCCATCTGTTAATTAATCAGGAGCGTCCATCTTGTTGCCCATACAGATGAGAAGGAAGTGCTAAGCAGCATTGGTCTGGATTTAAACTGCTCCCTTCATGTTGCAGAGTACTCTCCCTTTTAGTTCAAGTCCAGCTGGAAGCTCTGTGACACCACCTGTCGACTGCTTACAACCCCATACTGATCCTCACCCTGGCGGTTTTGCTCCAATTCACACCCCCTGTTCCCGCTATTGTCACTAGTGTGTGAGTCTCGCCTAGTATGCAAATGCTGGAGAGTTTCCAACCATTCAGTAGAACCGATGAAGCTCCTCATATGATTAAAACAGAAATCCAGACAGCAGGACACGTGCCATTTCTACTCGCGCACCTTGAGTGTGAAAGGATGAAAAGTTGTTTGCATGTTTGATTCCGCTGCTTTGTGCTCGTCAGTGTGGGTGGAATACAAAGCGAAACGCTGCAGTGTCTGTCTCTGTGAAGAATCCAGGTTACCAAGGTCATCCTGTTTTTCTGTTATGCTGAGTGCATTATTAGGTATTATCTTCGTATAAAGGGCTGACTTGTTTTAAGGAAAAAAGCGCACTGCTTCAGCATAGGGATTTTAGAACTTCTGTTAACCTGCCAATTTTGAAGCTCAGTTGAAGCTTGTGCCATATGAAATGATGTTTATACATAAAGAACCACCTCGGTTTTATTGTCTGTAGAGGACTGTGAAAACATAACAGCTGTGTATTTTAGCGCCTTGTTAAATAGAGCCACTTGAGCCTACTAATGATTAGGCTAGCTATTAGCCACATGCAGTGCTACAGCATTTGAAAGCATTAAGCCTAGCAGATAGAAGCCGTCGGTCTGATCGCTGAATGGGCTGTGATTTAGGAATGATTGCAGCAGTAAGAAGCACGTGTCAGAGTTGAGTACTGTTGGTGGTGAGGGATTATGTCTCGTGTCAACTCTCATGTACTTCTACTTGGAGGCTTTCAAGTCTCTCTTCTCTGGCCCTGCCAGTGTGTCCAATCCCCCCAGGACACTAGCCAGAGGGAACATCTCGGCATAAATTGCCTTAATAACATCATCTCTGCACGTCTGACACCAGGAAAAAAAAATAATTTAAAAATAATAATAATAATGTTAAATTTCTATAGCGGCTTTCACAATCCCAAGGTCGCTTTACAGGAGGGATGGGGGGACGGGGACAGACTAAGCTGTAAGAGAGGAATAGAAATGTTCATGGAAGAGATAAGCCTTCAAGGCGATCAGAGGAAAGGAATAAATCATAACGGCAGCAATTTAACTGCTGTGTGAGTGACAGGTGGGAAAATAATTGCTGTGCCATGAATTGCTAGGGAGAAAGTGAGAGACCAGAGAGATCTATACGTTCTTGGTGGGGACCGTTCCTGACCGAAAGGTTCATCTGTTGCGTTTTTGAAGTGCACCGATTTCCATTAGCACTGGAGGGATGATTGTTGAACGCTTCTGGGCTGTTTGGGCTTCTGTGAACATCTGATTTGGATTACTTGAGTGTGAGTGGGGCAATATGCTTGCTCATTAGCATTCGCTCTGACCGTCCTGCTGCTAATGTTGCCTCTCTCCGTTTTTAAATTGATGAGACCAGGGCAGGCATGTGGCTCAGATAAAACAGCTAGGTAAACACAACTCCATTAACCTGCCGCCACAACCCAGCGCTGTTGAACGGCTAGTGACGCCTGATTAATGAGCAGGCGTTTGCAGAGAAGCTCCTCTGTGTCGTTCTGCCTGTCTTCGCTCCCTATCGGGGCCCAAACTGTCTCTGTGTCCTCTTTCGCTTGCTGATATGCACTGTGCTGCAAACCCAGATCATATCATTTGCTCAGAATGGGCGCAGTAAGTGACCCAGCATGGATTTCACCTTCCACCATCGATCAGCGCGCTCTCTTCAGGGGCAATTGATCAACCTGTTATCTAGTTTCACAAAGCTGTCAAATTAAAACTCGCTCCTCTATTGAATTAAGAGGTGTGCGCTCTCTCTCTCACTCTCTCTCTCTCTCCCTTGTGCTAGGAGTCTGTGAGTTTGAGCTGTTTTGTGATATATTTAGTCCAGATCTTTATCAGGGCAGAATCTACAAGGTGCTCAGTGCATTTGTGTCTCTGGACCTGTCTGTGTACTCTGTGCAGACGTGCTGTAAGTTTATTCTCAATATGGCCAAGGCAGAGGCTTGGCAGCAGTCCTTCTATCTTCTTTTTAATTTAGTTTTTGTTCATATATTTAAATAACAGACCTAATAGCTTTCAATTAGAATGTGCATTATTTCTGTACGAGCGCCTTCGTAATTACACTCCTGAGTTACTCTCATAATGCAGGCTTCACCGCTCAGGAACAGTGTGTGAATATAACCGCCATTGTCCTGTATTCATTATTAGCTTCTTACTGTTATCTATAGCTTCTGTAGTGAACATGCCATAAACTTCTTCTTCAAAAGAATAAATATTATTTTCTGAGTTTTTCTCCTTCTGCTTTCGTCCAGCTGAGTCACTGTTCCCTGAGTTACATTAGAAGTAAGTGACGGCATTTCCATGGAAGAATCACAGTTAATAATATTCCATATTAGCTACGTGCTTTACTCCAACCACAAAAACACAGAAGTGACTTCTTTCATGCTCATTTAGGTGTTGTTTTGGTCTGACTATAGTCCAAATCGCATCTAGGTAGTATTTTTAATCAGTTTCTATATTATTTGCTGGCAGAAGGTCTGGGTTTTTTTTTGGGCGTGTATTGTTGTGTTTAAGTGTGGGGTGAAGTCTGTAATAAAGTTAGAAGTCACTGAAGCATTAATAGCTCCTTTTAAACCTTAAGCTATTAACAGTAGATTGTATACTATGAGTGAGTAATTACATTGTGAAAATTATCTGTTGAACAATACAAATGTTTTGCACAATATTAATTTACTCATTGACAGTGAGAAAGCACCGAAATAAAGCTTTGCGCTGCCATGAATGAGTCACTGTCTGTGTGAATTGAAGTCTGACCAGCGCAATAAATAAAGATAACGGCTCAATTTCTACAAGGATTTGTTTTCATGGTTCAGCGATGGACTCCGTTTATATGAAATATATTTGAAGGCGTTTTACTCAAAACTCCGAAATATACTTCTGAGAGCCGCACGTTCCATTCAGGAAAACAAAGTAAGACTACAAAAACTATAAAAGTGAAAAAAGTAATAAAAAAAAAAAGCAGCTTTAAGGAGTTCAGAAATCATAAACGCATGTCAGTTGACGGATTTGCAAGGTTATGCCACTAGCACTCCATGGCACAAACGCAATTTAAAAATCCTCGCTGTTTTCTCTGCTTTCTCCTCTCACTACTACCTGACCTCTAAAACTATATATTTATGAGGTGGGATTTTCTCTGACCTCTCTCAGTAGTCTGGGTGTGTTTGTGTCTGATAGATGTATTTTGACAGCATGGTAATAAAGTAAGCTGTGCCCCAGTACATATTGACAACATGGTGCATCACTCGTGTCTAATGCCCTACTTATTTTGTAAAATATACAAGTAATGGTTGTATTTAAAATCCTTAAACTCAGTGTAATGCAGTAAAGATCATGTTTGTTTGTTTTTTTTGTTTTTTTTATCTTTTCATGAAATTTATTTGAAGTGTTATTTAAGGATTTATTTTTCTTGAATCTTCTAATGCTTTAGTGTCCCAAAAAGATTTTTTTTTTTATCCCTTTTTTTTAATTATTATTATTCCCACCCCAAGACTTTAATAGCCTTCTTTATTATCAATGGTGTTGCAGTTATGTCAGAGATGCCTTTCATTTCTGTGGAAAAAAAGACAAAAGGAATAAAAGCTTTCATCAGCAAAAAGAAAAACAATCTTTTATATGGAGCACATTAGATCATTCATCTGAATTTCCTAAAATGAGATGCCTTTTTGTTTTGTGTGCGTGTGTGTTTTTTCAGAGCTTTCCTGGATGAATTGGTGTCTTACAGGTTCCTGCCTCTTCAGTCTGCTCCTCATTCTTTTCTTCAGGGAATCATATGACCGTCTCTATCTGGACGTTTTTGTATCAGTCTGATTTGGCTGTATTATCAGGAAAAAGACTGAACTCTGCTGGCACCTACTTGCACAAAGAAGGCAGGAAGTGCATCACCTTTCTCTCACTTCAATGAGAACGCTACACGTTTCCTCGTTGGCAGTGCTTTTTGGCAGCATTGTAAGCAAGAAAAGAAGCCAGCACCTTACCTATGATGGTAGTAATGTAGTTTTGTTTTTGTTGGGGTTTTTTTTTTTTTTGTTTGTTTTTTATGTGTACTTGATATTTTGGTCATTTTAAATGCTCCTTTACTTGAGCTAATGGTGATATGTTGATGTACATTTGCTACATGAGTGCTGATACTAATAAAAGAGTTTAAGATTGTCTCCTGCAGGGTCTACAGTAGTGAGATACGTGATGGATCTTTTAGGGATAATTATAGTCTTGCTCAATCATCTGCTGACGAAAGGCCTCTTAGTAGTTTGTTGTTACTCCTAACCATGACCCAAACAGTGAAGAAAGTAGTCCTGTAAATGACCTGTGACAGTGGCCTACATCCTCTTCTCTGCCTTCTCATTTTTCCTCTTCATACTTTATTATTATGCAAATGGTTCTTCCTGCTTCTCGTTCACATCCTTTGAGGTTGAAGCTGCCTCTCAGTTTCAAAGCCAGAGATTGGAGAAGAGGATCCTTATGTGTAGCTCAGTGGGAGGAATGGTCTCGAAGTTTCTTTCAGGTCTTTCTTTGGATCGTGTGGCTTCTGTCCCAGAACAGATTTACTTACACATGTGCAGGAAGTGCCATCTTCTTCATGAGCATAAAGCTTTCATTTTACAGCTTCTGCATGCAGTGTAGGCATCAACTGTATGGATGTTCACAGAGTCGTGTTTTTTTGTATTTTTTTTTGTTTTTTGTTTTAACTTTTATGAATTGTCATTGGTGCATATTAAACCAAGCATGTGCTGAAGGTTTCTTTATTTATTTGAGGGATTGAAACACTAACAGATAAGACATTTTTAATGGATTATGTCTGTTTAAGTACTTGATGTTAGTCATTGCCATAAAAGTAAGAAGGGATGTTCTATTTTAAATTTGGACCTGTGGCTAACAGTGAATAATGCAGTGTGAACCTTTCTGATCATTTTTGCATAATGCTGACTCCTGTTAACTTTGTCATCATTCATAAGCCTTTATGTACCTTCTCTTTGTGTAGCAGTTCATCTTATTAGTGATGTGAAGATTATAGCTGATGGTGTATCAGACTCTGTGTGGTGTTGTAAGTCCACTCACTGCCTCGACTTTTTACCATCTTTCCCACTATGAGCCTTTTGCTTTTGAGAAAGATCTTCAGGGTATTTTTTGTAGCTTTCTGTAAGGTGTAATCTGGTTAAATAAGTCCCATGGCTTCAGATTAAAGAGCGTCTCCAAAGAAGGACAAAACAAATTGTCTAACGGAGGAGATACAATAACTAACTCCAGAAAATCTTGATTGGCCTGTGGATTTTGGGGGCTTAAACAGAGACTTAAAGCACTGTTTTACTTTAACAGTCATTGAAAGAAATTGTAGCTGACAACTCAGTGGCCATAAGGTTAAATAACGTTTGTTTTTTGTTCTCTGACTATTTTGAGGCTTTTTTTAATTTAAATCCTTACCCTCTGCCTGCTCAGAGTGGTGCCACACAGGATTATGGTAAGGCACGGCTCTGCACCGCCTTGCCTGCATGTGATTTTCTGTACTAAAGGGTTGTCTCTTAACCCACGGTGAAAGGTAGCCTTAATTAACAATGGCCTGTGCAATTTATTTCCCCTCTCTTTCCCTGAAGTCTTTTATTTTTTTCCCCCAGCAGAACTGCATTTGAGGCACACCCAGTGTCCATGTACTGTTTCTCATTTTAATGTTAATTGGGGGGATTTTTAGGGATCAGGATGTTCTTGTCTTT
The DNA here is from genome assembly GCA_025399955.1 of Galeichthys feliceps. Taxonomy (NCBI): domain Eukaryota; kingdom Metazoa; phylum Chordata; class Actinopteri; order Siluriformes; family Ariidae; genus Galeichthys; species Galeichthys feliceps. The sequence continues at coordinate 27,111,039 of JAODTV010000028.1, forward strand.
TGTTCCAGATTCTATATATGTACGTGATTTCCAGCACTTTATTAAAATGCATTTTGGAAAAAAAAAAAAAAACGAGCCTTATTTTCTCCTCTGTGGTATTGACACAGTGATGTGTGCAGAAGGAAATGTTTCTCAGGCTGATGAGGAAAAGGTTGTCTGATATATGTATACTGAAATGACAACACACATCATAATAAAAGCCCACAGGCTGCTTGTTCACTTCTAAAAAAAAAAAAAAAAAAAATGACTCTCCGTTCCCTGAAGTGAAACTCTGTGGTGAATATGTGAGCTCACTGTGCTCGAGCTTGGATGAACTCCATGACCTTCTCCACCCACTACAGGATGGAGATATCAGGGATGACATCAGGATTGTGTTGTACACTCTGGAGATGGTGAGCATGCTGAAGTAGTCTGCACAATGTCCTGGGCACCATCTAGTAGGGCTGGAATTAATGTTAACGTGATTTTTTTTTTTTTTTTTAAACTCTCATTCCTTGTGTAGGTACTCTTCTCATGAAAGCATAGGAGCAAAACATGAAGACATTTTCTTTCTATAATAATAATTATTTATTGTTCCATTTATATTGTGCCTTTCAATAAGCTGAAGCACACATATATTGAATGAATGAATGAAATAATTATATAAAATTACAAAATATGAAATATCTCAAGGTGGGTGACGCAGCAGGTAGAATTGTTGTCTCACAGCTTCAAGGTGCCCAGTTCAGTCCTGAGCTTTGGTTACCATCAATACGAACTTCTGCATATTTTCTCTATGACTGTGTAGGTTTCCTCTGGGTTCTCCAGTTTTCTCCCACTGTTCAAAAACATGCCAGTAGGTGACATCTCTATTCTAAATGGCTTTTTCTTGCTGCAGACTAAGTGCATCCCTTCATGACAACGGTGTTCCCTAATGGCTGTGGCCTCTTTCAGTAGGATAATGCACCCTGCCACACTAAAAATCATTCAGAAACATGACAGAGGGCTGAAGGTGTTGACTTGGCCTCCAAATTCCCCAGATCTCAATCCAATTGAGTATCTGTGGAATGTACAGGACAAAAAAAATCCGATCCATGGAGGCCCCACCTCGCAACTTACAGGACTTAAAGGATCTGCTGCTAATGTCCTGGTGCCAGATACCACAGCACACCTTCAGAGGTCTTGTGGAGTCCAGGCCTCGAGATGTTTTGGTGGCACAAGGGGGCCTGCACAATATTAGGCAGGTGGTTTTAATGTTGTGGCTGATCAGTGTAAAAACAGATTTTTGTAATTGTGATTCTAAGATGAAGCAAATCTACCAAGGAACTCAGTGAAATACTTTCTAATAGTTTACATTTTCCAACATACAGAGATGCATGTTATTCAGCATCTATAACATCACTGAAATATTTTCTCAGTAGGGTTACATTACACTGCACTAGAAATACTTGGCTTTGTATGTAAAATAAATAAATCATGCTTGTTGGTAATGGCAGTCAACTGGTCAGTGTCTCGACAAAGCTGGGGAAGGTAATCCCAGTTTAACATCAGGCAATGTACATGAGACGCCCTAATGACATGCTCAGTTCTGAAACTGCATTAAAAAGAGAAAAAAGCCCTAATATTACTGCTCTATAGCTTGCTCACTTTAAGGGAAGGTATGATGGTATGGAAGTGTTATAGCCATTCAACTCTACTGACATGCCACACAGTGTCTCATAGTGCTACAGCTGGAAAAAACCACACACACAAAAAAGGAGCATTTCTGAGTGTTGGCACTTTTGTATGTCAGTGTTGACAGCCTGTCTAGAAGAAGATTGCGTATTTAAACAGGAAGTTTCATTCAGCGACAAGCAATTTGGTAACATCCAGTTCTGCTCTTTGTTCTGACATGAATTGTATTGCCGAATGCCTTACATAACTGCTGATGCAAATTGGGGTCACTGTCAGTCCGAGTGACATTTGTATACCCCTTCATTTGTTTTGCAGCTTCAAACGCGCCCACAGCTTTTTCCTTTTGTATTTTTGCCTGAATATTGGTAAGCTGTCTCAGAGTTCTTCCACTTCAGTTATACACAAACCTGTACTATTGAAACTTATTTCACTTATCGTTCAATCAGTCAAGAAGCCAAGAAGTCTTTTTATTTATCACACGCACACTTAAGCACACAGAGAAAGTTAACCTCTGCATTTAATCCAATTGAAGCAGTGAACACACACATGCACACACAAGTGAGCAATGAGCACACACACATACCCAGAGCAGTGGGCAGCTAAGCTACAGCACCCGGGG
>JAODTV010000028.1:27855139-27866985 GCA_025399955.1 Galeichthys feliceps
TCATTGAAGTTATAAAATGTTCATTGATGGAAACTTGAGTGGAGTGCAAAACTGTTCATGACAACTGCGGTCTTAAAACGAAGTCTTTAAACAAAAGTCTACAGAAACGTTCTGTTGACAGAGAAATACAGCCAATCTAATTGGAAGGAACTTCATCATGCAGCAAGACAGTGATTTAAAATACACTGACAGCAAAGGACTTCATCAGGGGATAAAAGTGAAAGGTTTTAGACTAGCCAATCAGACACCAGGCCTTAACCCAACTGAGCATGAATTTCACCTCCTGAAGAGGAGACTGAAGGGATGAACCCCCTGAAACAAACAACTGAAAGAAGCTGCGGTATCAGCCTAGAAAAGCATCACAAATGAAGAATGCAACAGTTTGATGTCAGTGGTTTGCCGGCTTGATGCAGTTGATATGCCACCAAATATCAAGTGTTACTTAACACTCTGTTACTTGTAACTGTTATTGTAACAACTCTGTTGCAATAATTTTTGCTCACCTAAAAATTAGGTGTTCTGCCACGGAAGCTGCTATGTTTAAATATCAGGAAATGAAAGCTTAAATTTCATTCATCTTTTGATCTCAAACCCAAATGTCATAGAGCAAAAACGTGTGGGTTTTTAATTTTTTTATTTATCTATTTATCTATTTATTTATTTATTAATTTTAAACACACACTACCAGTCAACAGTTTGGACACCTTCTAATTCAGTGGTTTTTCTTCATTTCTCTTTACTTAGTTGAGCGGTTCTTGACAATATGGATTACTGCAGTTGTTGAATAGGGATATTTACTGTGTTTTTATTATTTACTGTTTGATGGACTCACACATTAAGAAGGCAAGAAATTGCACTTTTGATGAGACACAACTGTTAATTGAAAAGCATTCCAGGTGACTGCCTCATGAAGCTGGTTAAAATAATGCCAATAGTGTGCAAAGTGTCAAGGTAAACACTGACTACTTTGAAGAATTGAGAATAGGAAACCTTTTTTGCACTTCTTTTGTTTACCCCATAATTCCATGTTATTTCATAGTTTTTATGTCTTTAGTATTGTTCCACAATGTGCAAAATAATTAAAATATTAAAAAAAACCTATGAATGAGTAGGTGTCCAAATTTTTGTACACACTCACTCACTCTCAGGTCCATGAATATCTAGACAGTGCCACAACTTTTGTAATTTTGCTTCTGTACACCACCGCAATGGATTTGAAATGAAGCAATCAAGATGAATCAGATGAAACCAAAATTTTACTTGTACCAGAATTATGGGAAGAGAAGAGGATAGAGGGAAAAAAAGAAGGGCTCATGATCCAAAGCATACAACATTTTCTGTCAAACATGGTGAAGGTAGTGTTATGGCATTGGCATGTATGGCTGCCAGTGGAACTGAGTCACTGGTGTTTATTAATGATGTGACTGCTGATGGAAGTTGCAGGATGAATTCTGAAATGTAAAATGCTATACTTTCTGCTCAGATTCAGTCCAATGCTGCAAAATTTATGTCGGCACTTCACAGTACAGATGGATAAGGACCCAAAACATGCCGCCAATGCACCCCAAAAGCTTCTTAAGGCAAAGAAATGGAATGTTCTTAAATGGCCGGGTCAGTCACCTGACCTCAACCCAGTTGCATGCTTTTCACTTACTGAAGACAAAACTGAAAGCAGAAAGACCCACAAACAAGCAGCAACTGAAGGCAGCTGCAGTAAAGGCCTGGCAAAGCATCTCAAGGGAGGAACCTCAGCATTTGGTGGTGATGTCCATGGGTTACAGATTTCAGGCAGTCATTGAAGGATTTGCATCCAAGTATTTAAAATAATCCTTATTTATAATTATTAGTTTGTTTAGCTACTTTTGAGTCTGTGAAAATGGAAGGACTGTAAAAATTAAAATGGTGTAATTCCTTCATGGTTAATGCAATATTTTTGTTAAACCCCTTGAAAGTCTGCACTTGAATCACATCTTGATTGCTTCATTTCAAATCCATTATGGTGGTATACAGAGGCAAAATTACACCACTGTCCAAATATTTATGGACCTGACTGTATGTATGTAGTTTATTGTCAGTGTTAGGCCTAGGGTTGGTTTGCTATAATCTTCTGGACATCTCAGTAGTGCAAGATCTACACACTTCCCCCTGTTAAGAGCCTACAGGCTTCAAGTTAGCAATCAGTCTTTGTTATTGTCTTATATTTGCGCTGTGGCCTAGACCCTTCATAACTGGGCGAGTGAGGAGTTTTCAGGCAGACCAAGCACTACAGCCATGCTACCTGGAGAGAGTAATCTGGAGGAAAGGTGTAAGCAGGTAGTGCCCTCCTGTCAGCATAACTGCCAAATAGCACACCCCACGACCTCTAACCCTCACATGAGCGTGGCCTTTCTGTCTCTAACCTGCATCCCACAGTCTCACACAGTGATCCCTCAGCATCACAACGCTTAGATTCTTTTGTTCTTTGGTGCTTTTGATAATACATCCTTATATCCTTTTGATAAGGGATAGGGGGGAGGGCTTCAGACTGACAAAATTTGAACTTGAGTTCTACTGTATTTTGTTGTTCAGTGTCTTTAGTTTGTGATGGCTGTAAGACTATGCAAAAGCCTACAAAACACAAGAACTATCATCTTTCTTTCCTTCCTAACACATGTTGTATGTTCTGACAAAATAACCATGTAAACTGTATGCATGTCTGTGTAATAGCTAGTAAGCTGTGATAGGAAATTTACAATAGAATGCACAAGTTAAGATTTTTTGACTTGCACAAAGTACTCTTCAGCATTTCTTCAGTTTGTGAGAAGCTTTGTGGATCGCCTCTCTGACGATTTCCCTTTCTGTATTATACTTACACTTGTCAACTTCATTGTTTATAAATGTTTATATAGTTCAAAACACGTTTGCTTGATTTTGCCTGCGAGTTGTGCCTCTGATATGGGTTTGGGTTTTTGTTGTTTTTTTTGTAGGCTGCCCAGGTGGTGCTGATCTCTCTCTTTGAGCTAAACACACCTGAATTCACCATGCTTCTTGGAGCTCTGCCCAAAACATTCCAGGATGGAGCCACCAAGCTCCTCCACACCCACCTGAAGAACTCCAGCAGCACCAGTGGAGTGGTAAATGCCCTTTTTTGTCCTATTTCTGAAGTCATGTATTTATTAGATTACACAGTGACCTCATTATGGTCACTGGCCATCTGGTCATCTTCATTGATTTTACATGTTACTTTACATCCTGTCATCATGTCTCCTGTTATTCTCGTCACAGGCTGTCTTGATCAAACTTGATGTTTGCTTTTCCACTTGTGGTTCCTGAGTACAGGTTTACGGTTTTATTATTTTTTTTCCCTTTGTCTTGTTCATACAGAGTTCTCCCAGCAACACAATTGGCCGTACACCACCCAGGCATCCATCCAGCAGGACGAGCCCCCTCACCTCTCCCACTAACTCCTCTCACACTGGCCTTTCACCAAGGTAACCTGGCTCTCCCTCTCATTCACAGTTCACCAGCACAATAATGCATGATTGCACTTTAGGCATGGGAATGTAGTGGATACTATATTCATGGCAAGTCACACATTCTTGTTTTCTTTAATCCTTCTCACAATACCTTTACTGACTTTAAAAATGGGTTGAAGTTCTCAAACGCACTTCAGAAATATGTTCTTGACATGAGTGAAATCACCAATTTATTGTGAATCTACAGTGCTGAATTATAATCAGGCCTTCGTAAGTTTGTGCTCTTTAGGGTGTGTTTTTTTTTTTTTTTTTTGTTTTTTTTAATCAGATAGGTGAGCATTAACTGTAGCTCTCTTGAAATACTTGTTAGTTTATCGTTTCTAATTCATTCTAAAACTCCTTAACTCGTACATAACGCAAACCTCAAACATTCCAAATATAGCCTTTTTCTCTCTTCCTGTTCTTCCTTCCATTCCCCACTTTACACCTCCTCTCTTCTCTAATTTCAACTACTTTTCTATTCTCTCCCTCTCCATTCTCCTGTCCTATTATTTATCTCTTATTTGTTGTCCTGTTCTGTTTTATTTCCTCTCCTGCCCCTCTCTCTCTCTCTCTCTCTCTCTCTCTCTCTCTCTCTCTCTCTCTCTCTCTCTCTCTGTGTGTGTGTGGCTGATCAATGGGCACAGTCGGTTGTGGGGTTGGAGTGTCGATGGGTTCTCAAAGCACCCAGCACCACCTCCATCTCAGCCCTCAGTCCCTGTCCCTTCCCTCAGGGCCCTGCGCTGTGCATTCTCCCCCAGGTAAATCAGCCACTAGGCTATCGTAGCGAGGGGGGCAGCATGGGTGCCAAGACCCCACCCACTCAGAACAAGCCCTATCACAAAATTCTTGAAAATTGTCTTAAGAAAAAGAACTTAATTCATAAAATCAGCCTGTAGACCTTGAGTCGAGTAAAATAGTCTTTGACATCATGACCCTATAATCCAGCATTTTGGATTTGGACTGAATAACATTTGATTGATCCCAGTTCAGCTTGTACTGAGGAGTCCAAGATTTCCTCTATAACTTTTGTCTCTAAAATAGTGCATGCGCTTTTAATCGCATTCATTTCAATATTAACAAGGGCATATTTAATTCTTGTTCTTCATTTCACCTGATTGCGCATATAGCTAATCACTGTGTGGTAAGCCCATGATCCTCACTCTTCAGTGACTTCATGCTTTGTATATATACAGCATAACACTGACTGTCATCTTTTCTCTCTTTTCTCCTGGTCAGTATGCTAGAGTATGACACGGAGAATTTGAACTCTGATGAAATCTACAGTTCGCTGCGTGGTGTTACAGAAGCCATCCAGAGCTTTAGATATCGCAGTGAGGAGGACCTCAACGAGCCAATCAGACGTGAATTCAAGAAAGATGATGGGGTAGGTGCTCTCACAACTTCTGAACTTGCTCAGTTTATGTACCAGAGCTCTATTGTACATCAAAACATGAAGTAGTTCATGAATTACAAGCGTTACTGGAAATTAAGAAACTATCATGCTACTTGATGATATACATTCAAATAGTAGCATATAGCTGAGTGTTTCTGCAGTGTGTTACTTTTAGCTTTATTTTATTCCATTCCAGCAGTAGCTTTAACAGCAATACTTGCATTTCGTGCATTTTTTTGGTGGTGGAAAAAAAAAAAACATTTCTGTTTTATGAATACAACTTTCTTCCAGGTTGGCAAGGAGACTGCATCACCTGGGTCAGATTCCCGATTAGGTTTGGATATAGTTGAAGGAGGACGCACTGCCTTGGATAACAAGACATCTCTGCTCAACACCCCCTCTCCACGCTCTTTTGCTGGGCCAAGGACACGAGAGTTTGCACCATATGGCTATGGAGACACCATTGGTGGTTATGATAAGAGTGCTTTGAAAGAAGCGGTCTTTGATGATGACGTGGAACAGTTCCGTGATTGTGAGTTTTCACTCTGCCATTAATTAATTTCTGCTCGCTCTCCTTGTCCGTTCCATACCACTTCATATGGTCATTGCTATCTATGTTAAATCAACAAAGCGAAACTTTATAGGGCATGAAAAATATATCCTAGTGCAGCAAGCAGTAGTCTACCCTTAAAATCATATAATAGCTCATTATATCATGTAAAACCTGTTGTGTGAAAAAGGGGAGGTTTTTAGCTTTGCACTTTGTGGTATTTCTGTTGCTATCTATAACCATCCAGTCCATTAAGCCACAAACCAAACAATAGGTTCAGCCACTTACATATCTAACTTGCTGTATATGAGCATTGGTTGATGTTAGTAGAGTAGATTGAATGTTTAAGAATTATCAATAATATATAGATGGAAAGTTTAAAGAATAGAAGTAGATACAAAAGAACAATACCATTTTGAAAAATGAATTGTAATATCAAAATGAAAAATCATGTATTTTAGCGTCTTGCCATTATGCACAAAAGGAGACATGAGCTTGAAGATTGCAGAAAGACAATTATATCAAACTATATAGATTTAATAAATTGAAAATTAAATGATTTTCTACCGTCTCTCAGGAATGAGGACATTATTTTTCATGTGTACTCTTCCATAAAGGCATGAGGGGGTAGTAGGGGATTTGAGGGGGGGTGTCTTGGGTTTCACCTAGTATTGGTCATCACATCCCTGCTGTCCTCCCTCCTCCTCTCCTTCCCTTTCTACAGGCCGTCGGCAGGAGTGCAGTGAGAACAAGATGGTGCTCCCCAAGGGCTTTGCTCCTGGTAAAGGCCGACTCAATTAGAATCCTCCCTGCAAAAAATATCGGCATTTCTGTTTTGTCCTTTGTCAATCTGCTTCATTCCACTGTTTTCCATTTACTGCATCTCGTGTTTGGTGGCATGGCTGCTTCTGTGCTTGAGTCACTAATATCATGCAGTGACATCATAGAAATTTTGGTGGTGGCTCTTTATTACTGTGTTAACTTCTGCCTTTATATCATTGCTTTTTTTGCTGTAGGCAAAAACTAACAGAGCTTGAACTTGGATATATGTCTGTAATATAATTGGAGTAATATCGAGCTGTTCAAACAGGAGTGTAAAAATCCAAGGAAATACTAATCCTAGTTGTTGACAAGTGTCTACAAATGGGACCCGGTAGCTAAATAAAGGAGAAAGTCAGGTCCCTTGCCTGGTTTGTCCTATATTTTGACTGAATTTGCTTTGGATTACTTAGACCTGGTGGCAGACCTGCTGAAAGAGCTGTCCAATCACAATGAGCGAATAGAGGAGAGAAAAGGAGCATTGGTGGAACTGCTGAAGATCACCCGAGAAGACAGCCTAGCTGTGTGGGATGAGCATTTTAAAACTATCCTACTGCTGCTTCTGGAGACACTTGGAGACAAAGATGTGAGACTTTATCTGAATAGCCATTTACACTTTGCTGTGATGTGCAAGCATACACGTTGATCGCAATCTAAGTTTGGAATTCTCATCTGATAGCTGAAACTCTCCTGTTACACAACATTTGCCAATCTGAGTGTGTATTAAGTAAAATGTGCTTCCTTTACCTTATAACTGCAAAGTTAGGGAGGAGGAGAATGCCAGCTGCTCTATTCTGTATACATGAGAATTTATAGTCAGAGTTTTTTCCCCTCCAAAAAACTGGTTGCTGTTTTGTTGTACATAAATACAGTTCTCCACTCCGATACTAGCATTGTATGACAGTTTTTTGTTTTTTTTCCCCCTCTCCTGACTGACTTGGTAATTTACATTCTGCTCTTTCTTACAGCACACTATTCGAGCTATGGCTCTACGTGTTCTAAAAGAAATCCTAAGGATTCAGCCAGGCCGCTTCAAGAACTATGCAGAACTCACCATCATGAAGACATTAGAGGCTCACAAAGATTCTCACAAGGAGGTTATAAACGCTTTTCTTTCATCAGCTTTGTTGGGCGGGCAATGTACATTTTAAAATAAAGCGGTATCCTCAACCTTTATTTTAGGATGAACTTCACCGGTTATCTAGGGCTTGCTAGTCTTTATTTTTTATTCACCACTGTATAAATGTGCTTCTTAAAAACAATCACCTTCAGCCCAAGTTAACATAGAGACCTTATTTAGGAAAAGCAACAACCTTTCATAATTAAGTCTACACATGTCACTGCATAATTTGGAGAAAGCAAACCAGGCTTTTCTCAGAAGCCATGCGATTTGAAACAGCAATTAACAAGCCAGGTGTCTCATCCCAGGTAAAATTGCATCAACACATGCACCAGTGGAAACGGAGCACCTAGGTTACTGCTCACACACCCAGCACCTAAAACATGAATAAATGAATGAACCATAGGGCACAACTGTGCAGCCCAGATAAACACCCTGACAATTTATCTCGTACCATCACTGTTTACACTCACCTGAGTCATGTGATAATTTTTTTTTTTTTTTTTTTTTTTTTTGAAAACTGATGCATTCCTAAGACTTTTAGATGTATATGTTTTTTTAAAATAGTATTTTAGCTTAAATACTAGGTTAGATTATTTTATATAAGGAAAAGTTAATTGATTGAACCTACAGAAACTTGCATACCTTGCTCCCTGCTATATGTCCAGGTGGTAAGAGCTGCTGAAGAGTCTGCATCCACACTGGCTGGTTCCATCCACCCTGAGCAGTGCATCAAGGTGCTGTGCCCCATTGTGCAGACTGCAGACTACCCCATCAACCTGGCAGCTATTAAAATGCAGTCAAAAGTCGTTGAACGCATTGCCAAGGATTCTCTTCATCAGCTGCTGCCAGACATTATTCCTGGCCTCTTACAAGTGAGTTTCTAATGCTTTTGTTACCTATGATTTTAACTTGCTCATTAAAAAAAAAAATAATTAAATAAATTTCAGATTACTGTTCTAAAAAAAAATTATTAGGCAATATTTTACCCAGGCAATCACACCAACCGACCAATCATTGCTGCATGTTACAAAGAGGTGTGTCCAAAAAGCAGTCAAGAGTTCATTCAAATAACATGCAAGTGTGTGCTAGAAGGGATTAGATGTTGTTGTATTTGTATCTTTAATCAGTGATATAAGACTACCTTGCTTTTCATATTTTAAACCTTTTGGCATGTTCATTATGGCACATCACAAAAACAGTGTAACAAACCACTGCCCTGAAAACACTCAATAGCAGGAGGTTCACTCATCCCTTCCCTTTAGACATTAGGTATAAAACATAATTTATTACATACACAGCTCTGTTATGCTGTGGGGACATATTCCAGGAATGCTTTGTGTCCATGTGTTCCCTTTGAGGGAAGAGTTGCAACAAATCAATCCGATGTTCTTCTGACTGATCACCTTTATCGTATGATGAACCATTTCTATCCTGGTGGGACTGGTCCAGGATGACAAGGTCACCATCCATAGGGAGCAAGGACTCACTGAATGATTTGATGAGACAAATTAAAAAAAAATGCAGAGACAAGTCGTTGATCCGATATCAACGTCTGGTATTAAAATGATGCAGGTCGTATGCAGTGGCCTTCAGTGTCACCAGATCTCAACTTAACTGAACACCTATGGGAGATTGTGGAACGATGTTTTAGACAGAGCTCACTGCCTGCATCATCAAAATACCAAGAAAAATATTTTTGAGAATATATTTTGGAGGAATGGTGTTCATCCCTCCATTATAGTTCTGTGATTGTAGAATCTGTGCTGTCTCTCATTGTGGCCTAATACTTTACTAATGCACCTTTTTGGGTCACTGGTCTGTACATATAAAATGGGTTAGTTAGCTGTACCATAAATGCTTTCAGTTTTATAAAAGTAATCATTTAGGCCTTATTTAGATATGCCACAATCTTCGGACAGTGGACTGCATTGGCTGGTCAAACATGCTGTTCCAGTGAGTGCGCTGCTGCCCGAGGGTTCTCCCAGCAAATTTCATTCTGATTGGCTTTTTCGAACGGTTTTCATGGCTTTTCCGCTCATTATGCAGTTTATCTTTCATTACAGTTCCATATTTTTTCAGTTCAGTTGCAGTAAAGTGTAGTTTTTTGCTGGTGAAATTTTCGCTTTGATTTAATTGCTGATAAAACCACTTCACGGACTAATGACCACAATTTAAGGTAAAATAACGATGAATACCATTTCTGAGCTGTAATTTCGTGAAATTTTAATAAGATTTGATGATCAGAAACTTGTTTTTGAGTTTCCGAAAATGGGCTACCCCACATCATGTTCACCTCAGTTTGAGGCGGGTAGTACAGAAATGCTCATGTTTTTCACCTTGATTTCCGTCAAGCAGACGCCACTGATATTCCACCCTGCAGTTGATGTTTGGTAACATTTAAATCCCTTTTCATCTGTTTAATTATGACCTTAGAGATCTGAATAATATTTTTGTGGGTAGCTGGATACTGGACCCGGTAGCCATGAGAATTGCTGTTCGTGAACAATTAAGTTGTGTAACATGAAATGGCGTATGTGTTATAATTTTGTGAATATATATGAATAATGCAAACAATGATACTGTGCTTATTGTAGTTCTTTCATCAACACTATTAAAATTTTGAATTTTTTTTTGCAAATTATTGCAAGTTGTACCTTGAAAATAAAACTGGCTTTGTAAAGTCATTTAATTTTTTTAATGACTTTGTGGTACAAGCCTGTATTTTGTAGTTTTTATTAATCAGTATGCTAATTGAGCATAATACTTTTATCCTCTTCGGACATATGTTCCATAGCATTTTTCCTTCTGTCCGAAGGGGTTAATGAAGGCAGCTGATGTTCACATCATTTGAAAGCACTTGAAATTTTAGACATCTGAAAATTTCATGACGTTTACTCAGTTTTTAAGAATGTTATGATAATTTTCATGCCTTGAACCAAAGACATTGGTGTCACATTTTTTCTTTATTTCTATGCAAATGTCAATACCTAAATCTATGCGATTTAACGAAGTTCATTTTGCTGTCGTTTTTTCCCTCTATACCACATACAGTAACCATACATATATCAATGGAAAGGTATTTTCGAGCTCTATCTGATGACCATTTATCTCAGGTCAAAATATAATACTTGCAAAAAATTCCAATGATTCTACCTTATTTTGATGAAAATATGCTACCAGATATGTTAGCAGCATTGATGTCAACTTTCCCAACTCAAACAAGCTAAAACTCAGCAAATTCAACAGCACACTGTTTTAAAGCGAGGAGCTGAGAGTCGGACACACTGACCTCAACATTGCTTAATTAAGCTAAAGTTAGATTAATGTTACTCATCAATGAAAACTTCTGCATTGATGTTATTTGTTTGCTTTCTTACATTGATAACGATAAGATTTGTGTTTGGACTAGTGGATAACTGCAGTGGATACTGTAAAGTTAACATTACTTATCTGAAATCAAAAGTGTTGTCCTCAAAATGCTTTGTATCTCGGATGCAGCCAAGTGACGTGTGTGTGCGCACGTGCAAGCGTACATACAGCGGGGGAGGGGGGCTGAGTGAGAGTTTGCTGAAGCAACGGGGCAAAATGCAACGTTGTTTGTTGTGAAAAATGTAAAGATATTAAAGGGACAAATTTGATTATGGCAGGCCACCACAGTCTAGGTAATTAATGGGAAACACTGGATTATTGAGTGCCATGTGTAGACATGGCACATTTTCCAACACAAAATGATCAGGAATAGTGCTCCAAGACAATGTATGTTGTTGTGGTGCATAAGTTGGTCACCTTTTAATATTCATTAATCTGCATATTCGTAATGGGGGATCGAAATCCATTATTACCATCTACCTTGTTTTCAAGGTCTAAGCTGTTATAAAGCCTAATATTGAAGGCTCCTTGTAATTTGATCATTGGTAAACCAGAGAAAATTAGGTCAGCATGTTGCATTTGCAGTGTGAAACTGGATTGCTGTCCGAAGTACAGGGCTTGACGTTAATGGTAGTCCGACTGTCCAGGACAGCCAAACGTTTGGTCCAGACAAGCCAAATCCACATCTCTCTGTCTGACGGGGCAAGTTGAATTATTGTTGAAAATCACCTTTTTATAGTAATTATTCAAGAGTTAAATCAATAACGTTCCAACAAAACTAGTTCAATCACCTCAGTGATCCAGCCATGTTATTGTTTACAAAAGTCCGGGGAAGCAGAGTACAGCAGGTGTATATGTAAAAATAACCACATCGTAATGTCTAATTATAGATTGTTAGACTTTGACATCACCAAAATCAGAGAAATGGTGCTCAAATACCTCAAGTAAAACCTCTTTTGGTTACATTTCTTTAATTTATACTTCAAGTTTTACTGGACTAATCAAGATTTAACTTTATTTCCTCCAGAACCTTTGAATTTGGGTGAGTCGAACTCTTTTTTTTTTTTTTTTTTTTTTTTTTTTTAAACCCCATGT
>JAODTV010000028.1:29177456-29189157 GCA_025399955.1 Galeichthys feliceps
ACCCCGCCTTTCGCCCATAGTCAGCTGGGATAGGCTCCAGCTCGCCTGCGACCCTGCTCGGGATAAGCGGTTACGGACAATGAGATGAGAAAATGAGATCACTTTTATCCACAGAAATCTCAGTTTACACTGATTTCCAAAGATGCTGTGCAAAGATAACATATGACAATAAAAATAAGTATGTAATTTATTTACAATGTCATATTTATTAAATGTTAATTATAAATACTAATAATCTTCATTAGTAAGGTCTCAATGATACATTCACGAATAATGTCTCCAGTATATCAACTTAAACTCCTTAACACTAGAGCAGATCTCACCTCAGGGTGAAGACTGTTCAACAGCATAGCTGATTTGGATGCAAGTTTAGCAGTATGAATATTGTCTCTTCCTTTGGTGTTATAGTTATGTGCTAATGAATTTTCTTTACAATACTTGAGAGATAATAATGGGAACAGGCCATGTAAGCACTTATATGCAGCAATACATTTGTGGAAGGACCAAAGATCATTAATAGTTACCCAACCAAGCTGTTTAAACAGTTCTGCTGATCGTTCATCATGTATTTTCTTCTGTAAGATAAAACGAGTGCCTCTCTTTTGGCGCTTAATAAGTTGCTCCAGACTGGTTTGAGGGGCATTTGACCACATGACATTACAGTACTCAAAAAGTGGCTGAACAAGGGTGCCATAGAGCTGTTTACACGCATCAACTCCAAGATATTTCCTAATCCGTGCCAGTAATCCTAACCTGCTACATAGTCTATGTGGTCATGCCAGTTTAAAGACGAATCTAACATGCAGTTTTACATATTACTGTCAGTTTTACTGACAGGAGCTTTTCAGAGAGGCAGGCATTATCCAGTGATGATACTTGGTTAAATTAACCATTTGACAAATAAGCAGGAAATGCTGGTTATTTCTTGAGGTGCAGAATATTGCACTGTATGCAGAGTTCAGCTGACTAAGGTCATGTTAACACATTTATCAGATGTCTTCAATCTGCAACTAAATAATAGCAGTAAGCAAAAATTGATTAACATACCAAGATGGTAACAGCTTGATTCAATATGTATAGGTATTTTGTGTGTGCATGTCTATGTAATAGGTACCAGGCCTTTTATGGGGATGGGGGGGTGACCCCTCCTCCTCCTTCATTGATCCTGTGTCAGTCTAGTGGTGGGTGGGTGTTTTTTTTTTTATTATTATTCTAATGATGATATTGGTGTGAATATAAACACCCAGTTAAATTATTGCCATAATCAGTAGGCTACTAGATTGGACATGTTTTAAAAAAAAAGTATTATCCTCCATTTTGTGAGAAATGAGCCTGTAGTGCTGCAGATTTTCAAAACAGATTATCTTATTAGATGCTACCGTTTTAAAGGTAAAAGTCTCAGGTTGCTAATACCTTCAGGGATTATCTACAGTGAATACTTTATCAACAGTAAACTATTCTATCAGCCATCATTTGATCACAAATGTGTCACTTATCTCATGGTGGATAACACATTTTGGGGCTGATTGGATTAATGACATTTTAAATTAAATTACACACTTGACATTTAAGTGATTGCCAGTGTAAACATGTAAATGTTATTAAAATAAAACAAGAAAGATTGTCATAGTTTTTCATGTGTGTCAAAGCTTTTAAGTCCAACTTTTGATGTCTGCATTTACCAATTTTCACGATAGAAATCACAAAGATTTTCTGTTTTGTGTACATAAGACATTTTAAAGTATCGGCACACTAGTTTTAGTATTACTTGGTATTGGACTGAAAAGAAAATCAGGGGTATCACCCATTCCTGCTTGACCCAGCTCTGAGCACATATTGGGTTCAAAACAGGAAACCGAGGCCATCATGGGCACAGACTCACGTTAACTGGACAGCTGAAGATTAGAAAAAGACCAGGTGATTGTTTTTCCCCCTAATATTCATTCAATTTCCAGTTTGGGTGAGTCTGTGCCCATGATAGCCTCAGATTTCTGTTCACGGTTAAATGTTTTGTGCATGCAGAGATGCTTTTCTGTTCTGATTATGAGTTACTATATCCTTCCTGGCAGCTTGAACTAATATCTTAACCTGTCTTATGAACAAGGCATTTCCACCCACAGATCTGGCTCCATGTCAACTCAAGAGACTGGTGTGAGAAAATCCCAGATCAGCAGTTTCTGAAATACTCAAACCAGCCTTTCTGGTACCAACATCCATGCCAAAGTCACATAAATCACACTTTTTCCTTCATTCTAATGTTTCATGTGAACTTGAACTGAAGCTCTTGACCTGTATCTGCAGGACTTTTTTTCTTCTTCTGCGCATTGTGCTGCTTCCATAACTGCATAAATGTACAGGTGTTACTAATAAAATGGACAGCGAGTGTCTACCATTACTCTTCCACAACTATACTACATAGTAAAACAGTACTAAGTCTATTTTAAGGACATTCAATATAAGCATCATAGGAGCTGCAGCAGTAGAAGTATGGTTCTGGCACTGGCATCACATCAGACAGCAGGAGTACACATACCACTGTGTGGAGAAAACTTAGATCTTAATTGACCAAAACACTTACACACTGTAGGTGGGATACATTTTCAAAGGGCCAGAGGAACCACAGTTGCTAGAGCCAAAAGAATTTACCACATAAATACTGAAGTGCTCGAACTTTGCATGAGACATGTGACCTTTTTGTTAATGAACACTTAAAATAGGGAACTGAATAAAATGGCAAGTGTCAACAAAAAAGAGGGGGGAAAAAAAAAGTGTGGTCATGGGCATGTATTTTAATAATCATATGGTGCATTATGTACAAAGCAGGCTTGTCTTACAGCAGAGGAAAATCCAAACCATACTGTGTAATCAAAATTGTGGATACGACACCTATGATAAGAACATGGTACTTACACGAAAGGTACAATAATACACACTGCCTCAGATTGAGTACCACTCATTTTCAACAATTTCAAGTGTATTACATTCCTATTACAGAGTGGCCTAAGAATGGGGTGTAAAAAACTTTAATAAAAAAAAAAAAAAAAAGTAACTAATTTGGGTAGTCTGCTACTCTAGATGCCATTTATTGTCTTAAGCGTTTTCTAACCAAAACCATTAACCCACCTGTACTATCCATGGGTCTAATCAAAAGCATGAGATTTGTGCTAGCATTCGGGGAAGTGATGAAATTGGCAAAAAGCAGTACTTATTCCACACTGATGAGTGCCACATGTAATTATACTGAGTGATTCCATTATGAGAAATGATGATTCAAATGCTTCAGAACTTCTAGTTCAAAATCAAAACTTGCTAAGAGTTGACCAACAAGTGTGTGTATCAGTTTTATGTATAATATTATAACTAGGGCAAATTAGAAGCTTGAAAGGGATGTGCAATTTAATTAACAGGTTATAAAAAAAAAAAAAAAAAAAAAAAAAAAAAGTTAACTGACAGAAATATTTCCTAATGAGTAGCCTTAAGCTAATTGGGGATGTTTCTCCACAACATACTGAAACTATACCCTGTCATCGTCCTGCCCCCCCCCAAAAAAAAGGTAATGCACCAAAATAAACATGAACACCTCGACAAGACACTGAATATATATATCGTAAAGTACAGGTGTCTCAACAAGCGCAGTTCTTCCAAGTACATCTTATGCATTCTTATATTTTGATCTGACCATTCTGAGAATCTTGAATAGCACAAACAAAGCAACCCATCACAAACCTCTACTGGCCATATACATTTCCAATCAATTCAAATAAGATAAAAATGGTACTGTACACCTGTCCAGCTCAAAAATCCACTACAGTGTGCCCTTTTTTGTAATTTCCCAGTTCTGGGTCAGATCACATACAACTGCAAAGCTGCACAAGTAAAAGGTCATCTATGAAGCATAGCATTTAGTGACAATTTATCCTCAAATTTTAGTTTCTTAAAAAAAAAAAATCTTCACAAAAAAGAGTTAAGAACAAATAATGGAATTCTGATCACAAAAAGTACTTTATATATGAGATTTACATTTTATATGGGATTTACAGGTTGATGCGAGTCATGGAGCTCGGTGGTCTAAAATTCACACTGTTGATCAAAAAAATCCACAAGAGTGCAGCTTGAAAAAAAGTTGATTCTTTCAAGTGTCGAGAGACACTACATTGAAATTCAAACAATACTTCACTGTGAATCTGACCAAGCAGTGTGTTTGCTTTGAAATACAAGAAGGCCCTTAATTTTCCTGAAGACACACAAAATCTTATCTTGCAGATCAAGTCCTGCGAAAACAATAACTGCCACCTAGAGTGGTGTCATCAGAAAATTAGATTGTTGAACCATCCAAGGGAATTGGTACTATTTCCGAGATTTACAGTTTAAAATCCAGTGGCGTCTTCGTTTTGTCTTCTCATACAACTTGATGGTTTACCATCAAGTATGTTTCCATTAACCACGAATCGGTCATTTACTGCAAAATAAGTAGAACGTGAGAGTAAGTTCAAGCTATTAACCCAAGGCACTAATATACAATTTCACAGGGCTGATCACATTACAATTGGGTCGAAACAAAATTATAATTCAGACAGAAAAATGCTGACTAAACTTGACCGTAATGAAAACGCAATGCACAAGCAAACCTCTGGTGACAGTTTACTGATCAATATAAGAAATTATGCATAAAAATATTATAGAAACTGTAGCTAAATGGCTATGTGGGAAAACACTTAATTTGCAGCCACAGTAGTCTATTAAGATAGGAAATACAAGATCTGTTAACAATCTTGAGGAGCAAGTACCTGAAAATCTGTTGAATCTAGCTGATAAAACAGATGATTAATCAGTATTCTTGAAATACAATCTCATTTAATAGTGTAGTTTGTAACTAAAAATCAGTACTACAGAGCTTAAATGTTTAACTCCCATGTTTGCCCAAAATTGATCTGATTTGCAAGCAAGTTGACTGGCAAATAAGCAGTCTTGGCTTAGAGAGAAATAAAACACATGGTCACTGAATTTATAATAATTCAGGCAAAATGGCCATCTTTGAAATGAGACAACTTACCAGAGTTTTCCATCATCATCATCAGAAACCCATCTCCTCTTTACTTTCTGCAATCTGCTTGCATTTCTAAAAATAGAGAAACACCACAGCATTCCTTTGATGAAGATCTTTAACTTTGATACACATACCACAGTGTTGCTGAATTCTCAAATATGATTGGTCAGAAGGGGTTTGTTAATGTTCGACAACAGCACAGCCCTGATGATAGTTCCAGCTGGAATTCAAATGATAGGCTGCATCAGAATTCTCTGTATGTAATAACAACGATTAAGTACCTACTATCCGACCGTACCTGTAATATGTTCTACAAGTATGCGAGAGAGTACTGAGGACACAATTTGGACATTCGCGATTAAAATTTACAACGATTCAAATCACTATCATCAGGTTGTGTAATCTCTTAGAATTTCCTAGTTGTAATTGGATTGTTTAGACAGTAGAGGGTGTAACAATAGCAGAATTCGTGTGACTTCATCCTATGCAGAAGTACTACAGCTCTAATCCCCATGACAAATAGATTTAACAAGAAATCAGAGCTCTTTTTACAGATTGCAAAAAAGCTAACGAAGAGGGAAGAAAAAGGTGGTTTAAGCTGATTTATAGCCTTCACAAACGTTCATAATTTTTTACTAAGAAAAGGCCTGTGTGCTATTTTAATTTTAATAAAGAATTTTAGTTAATAGGCTATTATATTTTACTCCAATCTTTACAAATGTGTAAATTATTGTTGGTTATAAAGAAAAAAATAATTTAACAAAAGGAACATTTAAGTTAACAAATAAGAAAAAAAATGTTGCAATTTAAAAAAAAATAATTGTGTCAAAAATATCATGGGAAAATCAAATTGTGAACGCAATATCGTGGCTCAATTTGAATCATGATTAGTGAGTCAATACATGCCTACCACATATTCCGCAAAATAAAAGGAAATGAAAATTACTTCTGCAACAGCAGAAATGTTTAAACAATTCCTGGTACATTTGTACACTATTGCAACAACTGGCTTCGCTTTGGATAGCCATCTTTCTATTTTTCCAGGGGGAATTATTCTTCAGTTATTTGGAGGCTCCAGCTGAATTAAGGCAGAGCGTAATGTAGCACGCTTGCATACTACAGATGTAGATGATCACCCAGGTACCGTTCGACTATTAAATGCCTACCGAGTATTAGGACACCCTACATACTACATTCTGCAAACTAAGTGTTGAAGAATGCATATTTGAATCCAGCCATAGTTTAAACGAATGTGCTAATACTGACTTTCTATAGTAACAACTCATTCACTGGGACTTGTACAATGGATGAAATAACGTAATCCATATCTAATAATAAACGGAATAAAACGTCAATTGATGCGTTATATGTTTAACATTTATGAAAGTAGTCTTGGGTGTCAGTGCTCTGCAACATGAGCCTTTTTTGTGTGACTACAAACAAATTTAAAAAGTCTATTTATAGCTGCTGTAACAGTGATAAATTATTAACCTGGCATTGTTATTTGTACCTGAATGGCTGGTTAGAGTAGTTCAGAAACTACTGATCTCCTGAGAATTTCTCACACACACACACACACACACACACACACACACACACACACACACACACACACAAAAAAGTGTGAAAAACACAAGGCATCCTGTGAGCAGAGGAGAATGCTGAGTTTCCCAAAAGCACCGTAGCACAAAGATCATCGTTAAATGGTAGAACGAGCAGCACAATGAACACCATCTCTCCTAGTTAAGAGACTCTTAGCGTTAAGAGGCTTTTGGGAAACCCACCACAGACTGGTTTGAGCTGAAAAGCATCTCAGAATGCACAACACATCAAACCTTGAGGTGGACCACATCAGGTTCCACTCCAGTCAGCCAAGAAAAAGAATGAGGCCATCTTGGGCACAGACTCACCAAAAATGGACAGTTGACGACTGAAGGGGATGAGAGGAAAAACCCACACCCCACACAGACACACCAGGTGATTCCCCCAAATGTTCTACTGTCTAGTATGGGTGAATCTGTGCCGATGATGGCCTCAGATTCCTGTTGGCTGACAGGAGTGGAACCTAATATGGTCTTCTGCTGTTGTAGCCCATCTACCTCAAGGTTCGATGTTTTGTGCATGCTGAGATGCTTTTCTGCTCACTATGGTTGTAAAGAATCATTATTTGCTGGCAGCTCAAACCAATCTGGCCATTTTCCTATGACCTCTCTTAACAAGGCGTTTCCAGCCACAGAACTGTCGCTCATTCAATGTTTTTTGTTTTTCACACCATTCTGTGCAAACTCTAGAGACTGTTGTGTGTGAAAATCCCAGGAGATCAGCAGTTTCTAAAATACTCAAACTAGCCCTTACCATGATCAAAGTCATAGCAATCACACTTTCTTCATTCCAATGCTTTATGTGAACCCTGAAGCTCATGACCTGTATCTGCATGATTTTATGCACTGGGCTGCTGCCAC
Source organism: Galeichthys feliceps (assembly GCA_025399955.1). NCBI lineage: Eukaryota > Metazoa > Chordata > Actinopteri > Siluriformes > Ariidae > Galeichthys > Galeichthys feliceps. Next base: position 29,184,966 of record JAODTV010000028.1, read on the forward strand.
GTGATTGGCTGATTAGATAACTGCGTAGGTGTACACATCTTCCTTATAAAGCGGATGGTGAGTGTATAAATCCCACTAGTAGGGGTCAACTAATAACTGAAACTAATAACTAAAAGCATTATGTGTCATTCATTAATAAATTTGAAACTAATCTTTGACAAGTTGCTGTGAGAGAGGAATAAAACACTTTAGGGCATGCTGTTATAGGAAAACAATAACAGCTTTGTACTTTACGTTGGGCAGCATCACACCTCCCTCTCTGCAACTGTTTCCCCATATCACCACGCCCCATCATGTTTTATTCCTTAGTGCATACACGTATTGACTATTAGCCAAAAACTGTAGGAACACCTAGTATGGCCATTTTCCCCACCTCTGTCAGCTCCTTAATACTGATGCTGTTAGCCTGTTGTGCCACTTTTCTCTTCACTTCTTCAATGTTTGCCAGATTAGGAGTAGGAGCTGGGGGAGGTTTGTTGGTGATGGTGGGCAGTGGAGGCATAGGGGGCATGGCTGCCAAGGCTCCCATGTTAGAAAGTGCCGCAGTCATGGTAGCTGCTGTCATACTAGCCACAGCCGCATTCATAGGCATGTTTGGTATTGCAGGCATACCAGGTATTCCCAGTGGGATGTTCATGGGCAAGTTGGGAACTGGCAGAGGCAGCGGCAAAGACAGAGGGGCTGGAGCAGGAGTTGGCAGAGGCAACTGGAGGATAGCCTTAGGCCTAAGGCTCTCTGGGATGGGCATACCTGCTTTAGCACACATTGCTGCAGCATTAGCCTTAGCAATCTCTAACAGCTGATCCTTGTCTGTCAAGAGGGGAAAAAAATAATAATATAAATTAACAAGATGCCCATTTTCAGCTGCATAGACAAACATCTCAACGTGTGTACTTACCTAGCTCAGTGAGACGTGGTGGCGTCTTGCTAGTGCTACGACGTGTTCTTGAGGTGGACCTTCTTTTACGGAGGATGAGAACAGGAGAATGGCTTGGCTCACGCTTCCATCGATCTCGCCTGTCAAAAGAATGACCTCGAAACATGGGTCTCCTCCGACGAGATGCAGAGCGAGATCTTTTAGCTCGTACATGACGGGCCCTTGACCGTGATCGTGACCTCCTCTTTCTGGTAGGGGAACGAGATTTTGATCGTTTGCTTTTTTCTAGACTCTTTGACTTCTTCCTTCGAGCAGGAGAACGTGATTTAGACCTCCTTTTTCGTGCTGGTGACCTAGACTTGGAGCGTTTTCTTTTGGGAGATTTGGACTTTGAACGTTTGGTTCTGGTACGAGATTTAGATCTTGATTTCCCCCTTTGAGTGACTGATCTCGAACGCGATTTCCTTCGCCGGGCAGGGGACCTCGATGTTGACCTCTTTCTCAGGCTGTGTGAGGAAGACCTAGATCTTCGTTTCCTTGTAGGAGATTTAGACTTGTCCCTACCACTAACAGACTTTGATTTGGACCGTGCCTTATGGGTTGAGGAAGCTGATCTAGAGCGCTTCCTTCGAATAGGTGACTTGGACACCCTGCTGGGCTTTAATCCTGATTTATTTTTGGCTGGACTTGGTGTTCGTGATCTCGAGTTATCAGACTGTTCGTCATCATCTGACCCAGAACTCCCATCCTGAGCTAATGGTTCTGATGAAGAGGACCTTGATCTAGATGCATTTTGCCTCCCAGTGCCCTTATACTCTTGACTGGAGTTTTCATTTTTTGATTCAAGTTCTGATTGTTCCAAGTTCTCATCTGAGGTGTTTTTTGGAGATGGATGTGTATCCATCAGTGGCTTCCACCTTTCTGTGGGAGCCATCTGGTCTACTCCAATGGTAGCTTCTTCTATTTTGGACTCTGATTTTTCCTTACAATCACGTTTATCTGGCAAGTCTTGGTCTGAGGATGGTGACAAAGACCTAGACCTGCTCTTAGCTGGAGACTGACTTCTATCTGAGGAAAGTCTTCCTCTCGAATTAGATCTAGATCTGGATCTGGATCTGGATGTGTCTTTCGGTGAATTTGATCTTGATCGCTTACTTTTACTTATTTTTGCTCCTCTACTGAATTTTGGCGAGGCAGTCTTTGAATGACGAGAACGTGACTTTGACCGCTTACTGCGCTTAGGAGATCTTGATTCTGACCTTGTCCTACGTGGAGATTTTGACCTCCTTTGTCGAACAGGGGATTTTGATTTGGAGCGCCTGGAGCGCTGGGGAGAGCAAGATCTGCTTCGCCGTCTTGGGTTTCTAGACCTTGATTGAGATCGTCTGTTTCTCCTCATTCGGGATCTGGATCGTCTGAGGATCACAATGGACCTTGATCGGGTTCGTCTCCTTCTCCTGACTGACCTAGACCGAGACTTTCGTGTACGGGATGGTGGGGTCCTCCTCCAAGAGCGTGATTGTGAGCGCCTGCCTCTCCGAGCAGATCTTGAGCATGACCTTGAACGGTTCTTTCTGCGAGAAATTGATCGTTTTGACCTTGACCGTGAACGGCGTAGCTTTACAACAGAGCGAGATCTTGTTCGCCGGCCACGTCGTGGGGACTTGCTCCTGGACCATTTGGTTCTGGTATTGGACCTGGAGTCAGAGCGACGCCTTCGCTTTCCAGACAGGGACCTTGATTTGCGCCTTCGTCCTCTGACAGATCTTGACCGTGACCTGCGACTTTCTGATGGTGACCGTGAATGCCTTTTTTGGGTACTACTGTTCCTTCTTGAGCTAGAAACAGACCTTTCTCTGGATTGCGATTTAGCTTTTCTGCGTGCTGATATACCAGAGAATTGCACTGGAGTTCTTGAACGACTGTGGCTTGATTTGTCATCAGAACGTGATCGAGACCTTAATCTTGAGAGTGACTCCTTATCTCCCTTTCCTCTCTGATTCTTATGTGGTTCCTCAGCTATGTTCTTCTGTAGGAGTTGCTCTTTGTATACGTTCTCCTGCTTGGGGATTATATCGGGGAGCTCCTGAGTTTTGCTAAAACTTCCATTCTTTTCAAGGTTCTCAATTTTGATATTATTTTCATTGTGCTGTTCTCGACTTACAGTTTGCAAATGATCATCCTGTGGAGACTCGTCTTCCCTCCATGCTGATTTTATGCATTCCTCTTCACTATGCTCAGATTTGCTAGTGACTTCTCCCTTTTTATCATCTGGTAAAAACAGCTTATCTTTACAGCTGTCATTTGAAAGCTTCAATGCAGTCACTGGTGACCTCCTATCCAAGGTTGAGGGGTCCAATGCTTGTGGCAACTTTGACTCGTGTTCCGATTCAGACTCGGATTCAGATGTACTTACTGAGCGTGAACGAGAAGAATTTCTCTGTTGCTTTTCTTCTTCTTTTCGTCTCTTTTTCTTCTTCTTTTTCCCTGTATGACGCTTTGTTTTTCTGACCTTGTAATCATCATGTTCTGTCAGAAAAAGAAATTCAACAAATGAAAAAAATTGCATTAATTTGGAAAGCACATGGAAGTCCACAAGACTCAATGAATCTAAACTTGGCATTAACATTAGGCTAGGATACAGCAAGGATACAGATAAACTCACCTGCAACTGAATTTTTTGCTGATTCTTTATCTTCATCACAAGTGCCAGACTCAAAGTTGGATGGGTCTTCTTTTTTCATACTGGGGTAAACGACACAATGCATTTAACAGTCTAATCGCAAATGTGTGTGTATTTTGAATGCTTATTGAGCAAACCTTTACCTTGACTTTGTTTGAGATTCCTGGTCAGATTCCACTCCAGATTCAGAGCTGCTATCTTTTTCATCCTTCTTCTTCTTGCGCTTCTTCTTACTTTTGTGCTTTTTGTGCTTCTTGTTTTTCTTTCGTGGCGTTTCACTGCCATCCCTGAGGGCATTATCTTCATACCGAATAGTTTCAGTGGGATCACCACTCTCTGTGGGGGGTGAAAATGTTTGTAACATTTTTTTTTGCATTATAGTAAATATTTTCGTGTGTCTAAATCCAGCATATGCAACTGTGAGCTCTGATTAAACCCAGTTAACTGTACATTCACCACCACATTTTACTAATCATGAGTGATTTATACACTGAGGTCATTGTAATGCAATTTAAAATCACGATTATAGCTGTCCAGTGTTTCCCCTACATTGTAACCTGTGTGGCAGGCCGCCACGCCATTTTTGGCCGCCACCACGCTGAAAATCTTCCAAAAATGCCGCCACGCTGTGA
>JAODTV010000028.1:30190594-30202293 GCA_025399955.1 Galeichthys feliceps
CCCAAATGTCTTCAGTATACAACAAAAACAAAGGAATTGAACTTGCTGTTCCAATACTTTTGGAGGGGACTGTAGATAACATTCTCTTGGATGAATTGACAGATTGAATTAGAAGCGTTGTAATTCACAGAACGTTGTTGTATACATTGCATAGTGTACTGGTGAATTGTCTTTTGGCTATGGATAGCACAACAGTAGGAGCTCAGAAAGTGGTGGGGAGTGCTTTCATTGTGCCACTTAGACGACAAATTACCCAGACAATGGACCTCTAAAGTTGGCAGCTAATTCAATCGCTACTGTTGACTCCAGGCATTCGCTATGTTTGTCCCCAGTCGGAAATACTCCAAACTTCATCTGGGCGCAGTCAAACAAAATGAAAGGTAATATTCTTTATCTGCACTGGATAGCTTCAGATGAACTGCTCCAATATGAGTGTAAATAAGATTTAGTGATTCCATACTTCAGTTGGCCTCAACTCAAAGTGATTTGGATCAATATTGTCTGCCAGCCCAGCAGTGTGCGACAGGGCCTCTATGCCTCACAATAAGAAGGCACGGGGGCTGTATTCAAATTTCGACAGTGTCAAATTAATTCCAGTGTTATCTGGAAATTCAATTAGAAAGGAACCCCCTCTCCCACCTCCCTTTCGTGAGTAAGAAAGTGTCTAACATCCCGATGTGACAAATTACAGTGCTCAGAGTGCATATCAAGCTGAAGTGTTGAGCCTTGCTAATCTTCCCTCTAATTCCCAATTACTGTAAAATGAAGCCATAAATCACAGGGACAGCCAGATCGATGGAAACATTGTTTTTGGAGTGATTGGCAGTCTCCCCAAAGGTTACTCTTTAAGTTGGTTTAAGGTTACTAGCCTCAGAGGGCTGGAAGCAGCTTTGCAGGGGGGTTGAATGGGGGAGTAGGATGCATGGCAGCTTTGGTGGGTGGGGGTCGAACTCAATCTATATTATTCAAGAATCCCAATCCTTTAGGGGATACAGCAGAGGGACAGCACCAATTTTTAGCCCATCAGCCATCCAATTTTTCTCCTTTTCATACCTGCTGTAGTAAATGAGAAACAAATTAAATTTCTCCCTACTATCTCCACAGAAACCATTTAAATCCTTTTTGGAAACTAAATTGTCCCCAGACAAATTGCCCCTGGTTCTATGAAAATATACTATGGTGGTGCAACTGAAATAAATTTGTGTCACTCCAGATATGCCATTGCCTATAATGCCATTCATTGGGGACTTGGAGAAAGGCTGGAAAGGAGAAATAAAAGTAGGGGCACTTTTAGTGAAGAACAAAAGCAGGAAGAAAGCAGGACCTGCTCTGCATGCTTGCTCCCTCCTCTCTCCGCTGCCCACCTCCCACTCACAGTGTTATTAATTTTGAACCAGAGTGTTCACATTCATGAGGCTGAGATTGAAATGTAAATGAGACAGAGGGAGTGAGCAGTCAGCAGTGGCCCTGGCCACGCGGCCAGTGTCACACTCGCACACAATACACACTCCAGCAGTTCTCATTCACACAGATTAAGAGTGCAGCACATCAATCACTCCATCAGGGAAACAATGAATAAAATGGCCCAACAAGGCAGATGAAAAATCCCTGACAGAGTGGAGTGGTGCACAGGACTGTAGCTGAGTGGTGGTGCCTGATTGCTACAAAGAAGAGCTTAGTTAGGCTGCCTGACTTGGTTGGGAGAAATGTTTTGACTCAAAAGATCTATATGTCTTACTGTGGGACTCTCACTGATGACTCAGAACTGTCTTATATGAGTGGTTGTTGGAGTATAGGCCATCATGGATGTTATCAGAAATACCACATTTTAATGGAGAATGTTTTTTTAATCTGAATGGCAGTGAACAACTGCTGTGCAACACTTCCATTTTTTCCCCTTAAGTGTAATGCTATGAAGTCACCATTAGTTTGGTTAGTGTATGTTGAACTTTCTGATTTGAAAAAAATATGACACAGGACATTATCACTGACAGTTATTCTGCATAATATGCTACTTTGCTGTTGGACCAGACTGGATAAAAAAGCATTTGACATTAATAAATAAAACTGGTTAGTCTGGGAGATCTTCCATTTATTGAAGCTTTATGGACTGTGACGGTGAATGTTTAAGGATTATTGGTCATGATTGGGGGATGTATGAAGGCTTGCGCTGATGCATGAAGGCTTATTACTGATGAAAGCTGGATATCTTTATGAAGCCTCTGTGATACTTTATTCTTTTCCAAATTACTCTGTATGAGTTACCATGTCACCTCGGCTTCACATCTAACCCAATCAGTTGTATCACTTATGGCATCAGGTTCATACCGACCAGTGGAATCTCATTTACTTGAGCACCTCGACAGCTCATAATTATTATTGTCTTCCTTTCTCTTTTGCCTTTTGTACAACTCTCACATTCTACTCTTTTCTATACAAAAACTAACGTTCTGAAAGACTGGTTTTGTGTCTCTGCACACATTTAAAGCATGTGAGCAGCATTTATGCTCAAATTTCCTGTATGAGCCAGGAAATAAAGTGAGATGAAAGCTCCTGAAGTTATAGGAGATGAGTACCTCAGGGGGATTCATGGAACAAAAGTACTCATAAATTGACAGTCAGGCCAAAATATTTCACATAAATTAATTAGGTTACAAATACAGTTTTTATTTTTAATGATGGGGGTTTGAGGTGTTTGTAGTGAAAGCAAATGGTCAGTGAGCAGCAGTTCTGTATGCAGAGAGGCCTTGTTGATGAGAGAGGTCATAGGCTATGGCTAGACTGGTTTAAGATGACAGGAAGGCTACAGTCACTACAGTCACATCTCGGAAGGCAACACTTTAAACCATGAGGCAAATGGGCTACAACATCAAAAGACCATGTCTGTCAGCCAAGTAATCTGAGGCTACAGTGGGAACGGGTTCACCCAAACTGGACAGTTGAAGATTGGAAACATTTTATAATCTCAGTAAAACTCAATTTCTGCTGTGATATGCAGAATTTGCATCAGCAGCATGAATCCAAGGTCTCAATCTGCTTTGTATCAACAGTTCTGGCTGGTGGTGGTGGTGGTGTAATGGTGTGGGGAATGTTTTCTTGGTGCACGTTGGACCTCCATGGAATTTTATCTTTGGGATGTGGTAGAATGGGAGATTCACAGCATGAATGTGCAGCTGGCAAATCTACAGCAATTATGTGATATAATCATGTCAACATAGACCACAATTGCAAGGGAATGTTTCCAACACATTGTAGAATCCATACCATGAAGAATTGTGGATGTTCTGAAAGCAAAGAAGGGTCCTACCCACTATTACTATGTTGTTATTATTATTGGAGTGGCTAATCATCCTTTCTCGCAGCTCAACATGTTGAAGGCATACAAGGGCGCTGCTGGCAGCCGCCATACTACTCATGTCTGACCACGGAACACAGCTCAGATATTCACACATATGGGTAATTTAGAGTAGCCAGTTAACCTTTGTCTTTGGACTATGGGGGAAACCGGAGTGCCCGGAGGAAACCCACACAGAGAACATGCAAACTCCACACAGAAAGGCCCCCGTCGGTCACTGGGCTTGAACTCAGAACCTTCTTGCTGTGAGGCGACAGTGCTAACCACTGCACCACCATGTCACCTAATTAAGTGGCCGACGTATGTATATCAACAGCATTAATGTGCGCCATACCCATGTGAATGAAATCAATCTGGCTGTAGCCTGGACATGAAGTACACAGTCTTATATCCTGGATAAGCATTTTTTACCAGGCACCAAACCATTGAGCATGGAGCACAGGGGGACACACTGCATACTGACATTTGTATCTCAATTTATCAAATTGCCACCTCACTGCAAAGCCCTCATACAACTGTGTGCTTTTACTTGAGCCTTAACAAAATGTCTTACATACTTTTTTACATGCTCTTCTGCAGGCAAACCCACTGAAGCAAAAAAAATAAAAAATTCATATGCCACGTTTCTCCAGCTAGGCCCATCATTAAAGCTGCTGGGTAAATTTCAGCGTCTGTTTTAGGGACCTCTGTTTCCCCCGTGTCATTTTTTAATTGACAGTCAATTTTTTAACTCGGCTATAAACATCATTCCGTTCAATCAGTGCCGGTATAGATCAAATAGCAGTGGGCTGCTACAGATGCCTTCAACCCCGACTTGTCTTGCTGCTTTCATACGGTTTAACACTGTGGCACGCTTTTTTTAGCAGGAGATGGCTGTCACTGTATTTTGTCAGCAAAGCATAATATTTCTTCATCCTGGCACTCAACGGGAATGACATGAAAATACTGTGGTGCATACGCTGGTTGTAAATCACCCAACACAGTGAAGTGGCAGCAGGTAAAGAGAGCTGTGTGCTGTCACGTTCCCCCTGTGGAAAACAGATTGGACATAAGCCATCATGCTTTAATCAGCCTCCAAAATAATAGACACCCCCTGTGCAAAAGCACTGTACCACCCAATGAAATAAAGAGAAAGCATGCTAAAATTATTTGCTTTCAGGCATTTTGTTGCTGTGTCAGGGGGTATTGCTTTGGTGGGCATCTAAAAGAGGTCTTTAAAGCTTTAATATGATCTGTTTTTCCGCACTACAGAGGTCAACACTAGTTGCCTTTTTCTTTTGACATTCCATGTGTTAGATGATAATTTTCTTGTTGACAACACATTGCACAACCCCTGATTAATGACAGTTTTTCATTCTTTCATTCTGTCTTTTTATTCTTCATGGGTTCTTCAATCAAGCAGCGGTAGTTGGCTTAAATTGCTGTGGTTCCTGGTTATGAGACTTAATACCATACAGATGAAAATGAATTTGCACCATTTAAAGACTGGACAGCCAACTACTTCAGTATATTGTATTGTATTGTATTGTATTGTATTCTATTGTATTCTATTGTATTGTATTAAGGATGCAGTAATATTTTGATGAAGCCAAAGTTCTCTTATTTGTGCTTGAAATCTTTTATATAAACATGTGGCAACAGCCACATATTTAATAGTCATTAGTGCTTCATGTCCATAAAAGGGCAAGCCACTATGTTGTGGTACAGTTGAGAGAACTGTGTATGAGCTTCTAGAGTCTCCTCAGTGGCTTTCACCCATATAATTTTGGGTATAGCTCCAAATCTAATAACTTTCCATCTCACATTAGGGACCATCTGCCTTAAGCAATAAGCTTCACATAGTCAGCGCCATGCTATCCTGTAGATGCTCTGAGCCCTTATACCACTCAGTCCTTTTGGGGGGACAGATGTTCCTACTGCCCCAAAATAAAAAAAAAATTGAGTTAAAGCTTTCTGCTAGAGGATTTGCTCTGTTTTGCTGCAGTTGATTAGTGTTAACCAAATAAGAGAGACATTACTGACAGAAAGCTGCATGGAGCAGGGCAGCTCTTGAGACAGGGGCAGATGGCCTTGCTTGAGCTGCTGTAATGCTGTAAGACTTGTTGAGGAGTCGGCAGTATTGATTTCATTTCTGCTCTTCGATGCAACTACCATATCTACATGTGTCGGCACTGATATGGGGAGTGAGAAATCCAATCGCACAGTCTAAAATGGAAGCGAGCGCATTGGTGGCTGTTAAGGCTGTCAATCCCATCTGTTTCCTAAAGAAACCTCCTCCACTTTGAAAAAAAATGTCTGCTTTGGGTGGAACTGTATCTGGGCCACTACTGTAACCCCACATACAAGAACACCTCGCTCCATTATCATTAATTAGGAAGCCAATGATTTGGGATTGGGTTTCAAGTCTTAAAATATAGAGCTGTGGATGAGGATGCCCTGAGGTGAATACAGACTCGAGATGCACACAGAACAGCAGGGTCAGAGTCGTTTGATATTCTGTCGCTGAAGTGGTCATGGAGAGTAATGAATAACATTTATCTTTATATACAGCAAGCACTGAGTCAATGTAATACCAACTGTAATCACGCAGCAGTTATTACATGAGAGTTGTGGCATGAGGTCTCAATGAACATATCCATCAGCTGACCATATTGATCGAATACTTTATACTGTCGCCTTTAATAAATAATTTCTATGAAACTGTGGCATACAAGGGTCTTGGAGTAGAGTTAAAGCTATCAAAATAACTCATCATACAGTTTGACACATTTATCTTTTGTTACCTAATATTGGAAGCAGTGTATCTTGTGTAGTGGCTTATTAGTGTGTATGTTTGATAAATGTTCCATTCACGACTGCTGCGGTCCCCAGGACAGCTCGCTAGCACTGATGTACTTATTAATAATAAATTGTCTGTGCAGAATGTGAGAATTCTTCCTCCCTTTACAGTTATTGTGTAAACAAAAGACTGTTTGCGGTATCCATCTTAATAGAAGACATTTTATTCAATAAAGATAACTTGGTGGAGAAAAATGAGATCTCTTAACTCTCTCACCCGCTCTTGCCCTCACTCCTTCTCCGTTTATCCTGTGGCATTTCCTGTTTCTGTCAGACTGCCCTTGGTGCTGATGAATGCTGTGCTAATGAACATGTCCTTATAGCACTTTATAACCCCTATGCAAAGATATACAGACATGTCAGATGTAAGGTTTTGAATCTACCTAGTCCAAATGAGCTACAGAAAAGCCATGGTCATAACAAACAATAGAAAAATGTGATAAAGGCACAGAACCTTCTGATCCAATCTCTGAAGCCTCATAATAACCCAATAATATCTTCTTGTAGTAATATGTGTGAAGCTATATGCAGAGGTTTGCAAAAATTCAGCCCTGATATGACTTTTTTTTTTTTTTTTATCAATGTGTGCCTGGCCATGTTGAAGGTATAAATCTCCTTCACCTGGTGTTTTGTAAAAATATGGTGATTAAGTTTGTGCACTGCGGTCAGAGGAGAGCAGTAAATTACCCTTGTAACAAAGTTAACATTGATTCAGATAGAAGTGCTTGTCCACATGTAACAACGATAACCTTTTAGTAGATTTTGAAAACAAATTTGACACCCATTAAAATAACGAATGAGTTGGTCCCCTTCCAAAGGAAGTAAAAGAAACTACTTGGATGAGGTAGAGCCATTAATACCCCATGTTGCTTTTTTATGGCAACCCAGTAGGGGCCTTCAAGCAGCTCAGCCTAAAACTAAAATGACATAACAAATTACTCTGCAAAACATGAGGATACAATGGCTTATGGTTACTCACTGCCCCTATGAATAGCATATGGACCCTCAATGGATGCAATTGACTTTGCACTCAGTGCTAACATGGATTTAATTTAATAAATGCAACAGAATCCTTTAAATGAGCTGCAGAAACACTTGGTAAAGCATATTCTGTAAAAGTAAGAAAGTAAGCATGTTCTAAAGAGAAAACGTAAGTTATGAAGAAAATCTTTTATCAAACTTTAGTCTAATATCACATATGTCCACTCCAAAACACACACACACACACACACATACTTTTTATATAGTAACATAAAGCTATGATTCTTCATAAGCTGCTTTTCTGAAATCTGAATGATATATTGCCCACAAACAGTGATTTATGTCATGTGGAGAAGTCACTGAGTTGAAAGTAAAATATTTTTACAAGTTGAAGTGGTAAAGTGACAAGTCCATCAGAGAAAGTAGTTTGTCTTCTGTAGTTCAGTGAAAATATTATGAGAACTCAAAGAAGAAGATGAGAGGAGAATGATGGACAGTTCTGACATTCAGGGGCACTTAGGCAATTATTAACAGTTTATGCCAGTCACCACACTTGACACAATCTAAACAGAGTAGGTCTAATTTTATGTTACACACCGGCAGGCATGGGTCACTTTTAAAGAATGTGGGGAACTCATTTCTGCATGTGTTTAGTGAGCAAACGTCCAAATTGGTGCTACAGCTGTCACCCATACATGTGTGTGTATGTATGTGTAATTTATATATATATATATATATATGTGTGTGTATATATATATATACAACACCCCCACTACACCCTAATGCAAAAAGCCTTTGAGGAAAACAGCTTGGAATTGCAGCTGTTCATTGGTGCTGGGCAAGTCTGTGATCAGAGTGGTGAAATGGCATGCAGGTGTGGTGCAAGACCGTAGACGTTTCTCAGAGCAGATGGACATCGGCCTGTCAACAGTGTTTCCCAGGGAACACAGGATGAATGCAAAGAGGTCGGTCTCTGTAAAATCTTTACCATGCTGTTCATGTCATCCAGTGGAGACCTCAGCTATGTTTTCTTAACCATCCAACAATTTTGATGCACTCCTGACAGCACATTTCTTCCATGTAGTCTGAAAGGTAATTGATGAAAATTGCTCATCGCTTCACAGTCTTGCCATTTAAAATCAAATGCTCAGTCTCGGGTGCGTTCTCCACTCAACTTTGTCGGGTAATTGTTCTCCAGATTGGCTACAGGGGCTCCACAAAAGCTCTAAGTATCCCCATTCCTGTATAGGTTAATCTGAATTGAGTGTGGTTTTCAGAGAAAATCAAAACATCCTGATTTCCTGACAGGGCTGGTTTGGCATACAAGCCTTACCCAGTTTCAAGGCAGCTCATCTGCATTCTGATGAGTGTTACCAATAATTTGCTTCAGACAGACTCCACATAGGTACACACACATAACTGTCAGGTATACTTTTAAAGCTATTGTCTGATGAGACAGCACTGAGCGAGCATGACCTACAGACCTATATATAAATATATATAAATTGGTTTAATATGTTCTGAAGAAGTCTCAGGAGGCTTTGTAGTTGCTGGTTTACTTGGATATTTTTTTGTTACAGAATAAATGAATAGGTTTAATCGGTAAGGTAATTACAAGAAAAAAGGTCTTTGTAATTAGAGACTAATGACAAGCTTTCTGCACACTCTTGCCAAGCAGCTGTTTTGGAAAGGTAGGACTCCAGTCCTTTCATTGTGTACGTTCCAACATATGAAAGTAATTTAGGTGCACTTAAGTGTCTACAAACAATTAGGGCAAAATGTAAAGATGTCATTATGTACAACTTCTGAAACCTTTTTTTCTCCTTCCTTCCTTGTGGGCCAGCAGAACAATTATTAACAATCTTCATCTGCTAGGTACACCTCATGAATTTTACATTGCCTCCTATCATTGCTTTCTATCATTACCATAACGAGACTATCAAAGATATTCGAAGCCTTCAATATTCCTTTTCCTGACATTTCCTTTCAGATCTGTTGTCAAGGATCTGACCTTTGTCAGCAATTAAATATTCAATGGAATATTTTGCTCCTCCTTCTGAGCATGTCTGTATCTGTATATTTATGGAGTGGAGGATAGTGAGTGGGTTTTGTGAAAGCATGCTCCTTTTTTTTCCATTTGCATTGGCAGCATGGCACTGCTTTCTATTATTCACACTCTTTACTAATTTTTCCTCCTCCAGACTGAACACAACATAGTTGCCACCAAAGAAAACACCACTGTATGGTCCATATGATACAATAAAAAAGGGCTTTTACATAACACTTGAATGTGCGTGTGTGTTTATGGGCTGCGTTAGCAGTTGGCTTGCTGGGTTTTATTCATTAGGCTTGGGGGTTTGACGGACATCTCTGATATGGCAGCATAATTAGCATCTTCCGGCGTGCTCTTCCCCTTGCTCTGTTCTTTAGCATGCTGATGTCCTGTGATGCCCAGAAACAAGCATGAATTCTATGTTATCATTTAGAAACTGGCAGCCAGTATTAACAGACTGTAATTATGTATTTCCAGGGACAAGATCAGTGGTAAGAACAAAGTGTGCTGGAAAACACTGGGAAGACTATTGGGTTGTTTTGTACAAAATGTCCATCACATGCTAGGCATGCCTGATGCTTTCTCCCCTCTCATTCTTTTCATTTATTTTTTTTGCTCTCCCTTAGCGTCTTGTTATTTTTACTATCTTTCCAGGAAAATGATTGGCTTATTAATGGTGCCAGTAATGGTTTGTCAAAGTGTTTACTCGTCTTTATGCATTGTGCATGTTATCTCATTCAAGAATCTGGAAAGGCTAGACTTTTTTTTTGCACTCATAATCATTACAACAATTATCCAGGAGACTGTTTCTTTGTGTGTGAGCCCAGTAGGGTGTTCAGATGATTTCTATGCTCATATAACTGCATTAGGGCACTGTTCCTCCTGCTGAACAGTTTGGTGGAATTCATATGAAGCTGATCGTAGACAGGGAGTGAACTCCCACACAACCGCTACTGCCATTACCCTCATTATTGCATTACACCTAGCCAACCTCGATACATTTGTATCACCATGCTGCACTAATTCAAAGATAACACATACTATCCATCATCAGGGTTGTTGATGTATTTGTTGTAGTATCCTCTCATGTTACAGTACCCATAGGTTACTCTTGTTCCTAATGAAACATTAGGGCATAGAGAGTTAGCTTTCCATGGGAAAATGGAAATTGTGTGATGTGTAAAAGACTAGGAGAAATATTTCAGCATTAGAGCTGGGACTGTGCTTTATCTATGCATCTACGCTTTTATTAATCTAGTATTATCTTTCATTACGCTTAAGGCTTTGTTAGGAAAGAGTGATTGTACATTTAAATTGGCAATCACGACTTCCAAAAACTCTGTTTTAGAAGCAAGACATGATTATACTGCCTGAAGCTGTTGAATTTTGATTAGGATGTGGTCTATATTATACCATGCAATTCTAATTATTTACTGCCATGTGAAAGTTCCGATGAACTACGGCACGTATTATAAGAATTTATGTAGATCACTAACAGAGGATCTCAATTTTGAATCAACGAAATTCACTCACATTCAAATCCTGCCACATGTATTCAAAAGTCCGAATATAAACATATCCCTACTATTAAATTAAACAAGATCAATAATATCGATTTACATGACTCTTCTTGTATTACATTACTAACCAATTGCTCTGATGTGTAGCACCAATTGAGGATCACATGGGCATAACCAAAGCACTGTAATTTGTTGATTATGAAATGTTTATTATACTGATTGCCATTCAGTAGGCCTAAAATAAACTGGATATCTTCTTCTTCTAAATTCCTTAATTAACAAAAAAAACCAAAAGTACATTACTTAGTCTTATCCCATTACAGTGGAAGTGGTGACAACAGAATGATGCTGTAATTGCAGAAGACTTCAAGTGCTTGCTGATTACACAGGAAATGGTATAATTGTCCTAACTGGAATCAGCTTCTTGTATTTAATAAATCCACACAAATAAAGACACATTTGTGAAAGTTTCACAGGACCTCAATTTCAGTATAATTATGTAAATTGAGTTTTCTCTATGTGTGGTAAATTCTACTGTTCATTCGCTAAAGTGAATGAAACCCATACAATGTCAGACCTAGTTTAAGGCACATAAAATATCACCACATTACTGTATATTGCGGTTTAAAGAATATAATGGATTTTCATCCACAATAAGCCCAAACAGCTGGCTTAATTTCCCCGAGAAACATTTTCTGAACTTGAGGTCTAGTTTGTGCTCATTGTGTTCCATGTGGTCTATGTTTCGTATTAGCCTCTGTGTTAGAGTGCACATTTTTAGCTAAGATCTTTAAAGAAAACAAGGCAATTTATATCCAGTTTAACTACAGTGCATCCGGAAAGTATTCACAACGCTTCACTTTGTCCACATTTTGTTATGTTACAGCCTTATTCCAAAATGGATTAAATTAATTTTTTCCCTCAAAATTCTACACACAACACCCCATAATGA
>JAODTV010000028.1:30225328-30239306 GCA_025399955.1 Galeichthys feliceps
ATATGCCTGCCCCCCAAAATGGTGAAGTCACGTTCTGAGGTCAGGTCACGTGGTCTAAGTGGACAAGCTCTATAGCCGACTCGGTGCTACGTGTCTTGTCAGCTATCAGCTCATGTACGACTCGATTTCGTGGAATAACTGTTATATATATATATATATATATATATATAATTTGTGGGTTTTTTTGTTTGTTTGTTTGTTAGTTTTTTTTCCCAAGACATCCTAAATTAACAAACATGGTTCATCTTAATCAGGACGGTCTTATAATACAATAAGTAGAAAGTTCAGGATTGAGCCAGGGACCCTGTGAGGTGGCAATGCTAACCAATGTGCCACAATGCTGCGCTGAATAATTTTTTGTTTTCTAATTTAACAAAGTAAAACAAATCTTTTGTTTCAGAAAGTTAAACAAATGTCGCTAAATGATCTCCCTTCCATTTCTGTAAAGTTAACTACCTTGCAAAGTACTAAAAGCCACACAGTTGGTTTCTGTACTTAACAGATGAACTGCACCAATAATGGCCACCCATAGATTGGCTCTATAGACGTACCTGGTGCCCCAGAAACAGGTTTAAAAGTCAGAGACCAACACTCTGCAGGTTCTGTGCACAAACAAACATGTGTGCATGGGTGCCAGAGGATGCATTACACCAGTTATGTGTTGGATTAACATCTGTAAAAAATGTCCAGTGAATGCAGTGCACAGTTTTACACTGCACACGGCCATGTTTTGCACAAATTGAATAAGTATCTATCAATGTAATATAGCATTTAGTCCAGTACTTAAGGTTTTCCAAGTTGTTCTGAAATGTTTCACTTAAATATTGTTCCCAACAGCATTTGTAGTCATGAAAGGTATCAGACTTTATGGTATAGGCTAGATATTTTGCCTTCAAAAAGTAGTGGTTGTTCCACAAAGGAAAAACAAAAGAAAACTGGAAACTGAGGCAATGTTTTGTGTACAAAATCTCTGATGTGAGGCTATGAGGAAAAAGAGTTATTAGACAGCTTAAATTTATCACGAGTTGTGCAAATACTTGTTTGGTCTACCACTTTGTGTCTGAGCTGTTATTTTCCACATCACAACAACAACCCTTACAGTTGAGCAGGGCTGTATAATGCCATACTGAAAGTCAGAGAGCTTAGTACAAGCCATTCTACTGCCATCTACTCTCTATGGAGATGGCATGGTTGTGCGCTTGATTTTATGCAATATTAATTTAAAAAAAATGCCCATATAGTTTTGATATACAGGTGTCTTAACATGTCACACCCACCCACCAGTAAAGAAAATGGCAAACATTCAGAAGGAACTCCAGAAGCAAGCAAGCAAGCACATAAATAAATAGATAGATAGATAGATAGATAGATAGATAGATAGATAGATAGATAGATAGATAGATAGATAGATAAACCTTGTTCCAATTTGAGTATTTTTTTTAACTGTATCTTGGTAGGTACAACTAGTTTCTTGTTGCTGGATGATGCAGTTGTGCATGTAACTGAGTATTTATATGCTTTATGCATATGATGCTAGTGTGTTGTGTACAATAAAATCTTTATGTACATTTATGTTTGTAAAATGAATCTTAGCAAAGACAATACATACCATCCTTTGCCTAGAGATAAGAAATGCAGTTCATGATGTAGATTATGTAAATAATTTCACGAGGTTTATATAAAGCATCCAGTTGTGCTCTTTATTTCATTCTGTATTTGAGACCTGTGGCCAAGCCAAATATTTTTGTGTGCTTGAACACATAATGTAACTGTGGCTTAGTCGTTAAAGCTTTGATTGATGGCTTTAGCATGCTGCTAATTATTAGAGTCCAAAAAAAGAAAGCCGCTCTATTCTGCTCAGTCCAGCAGGCCTCAGTTAGAAGTTAGAGCCTAAATGTGAGGCCTCTATCAGTCTATCTTGATGTATGAGAGCAGGCGTACAAATTAAACATGATACAACCTCTTAGAGGGTCTTTGCTCAACAGGACGCCATTTGGACTAATTTCTCCTTGTGATTAAGACAATAAGAGCACTATGCAGCATGCTGTAATTACTCTGTATACAGACATCTGGATTTGAGCTCCCAAGTGCAACTATCAAACAAAAGCCTGCTCATTTCAAATTGTATACAGAATTAGTGCAGTGACAGCTAGACTACTTCTGCCTTTGTCTTTGCTCTTTACTAAATCCATGCAGATTTATCCACACAGATTTACTAATAACAAACACAAGTAACAAAGTGGAGAATGTAACAAGAAGCAAACCCCAAAGTTATTCGATAACCCTGCAATTTAAAGAGTGCAAATGTGAATTAAATCTAAATCAAACCAGTGCCTAGTGGGAAATCTGATTGATCCTGTTGTAAACACTCTTTTATCCTCACTGGTGCATTGGCATTTGCTCCAGGAGTTTGAGGAATGAGCAAAAATTGAATGAATTAAATCTATTCATCCATATGGTTATGTATAAAATTGATACTTATCAGCTTTGATTGTTTTAACTAGATTGAGTGTTGCTTCACTTCGGCATTCCAGAAGCTGCTTTTTTTCTGAAAGTGCTTTTTTTTTTTTATTGGAACTGTTGTTATTTAAAAAAAAAAAAAAAAAAAAAAAAAAAAAAGATTTACAGACGCATAACACATTATAAACCTTATTACAAATATTTATAATTTTATTGATAGTTTACTTGTACAAGATGTACATTCATTTTTTTTATGAAACAACAAAAAAAAAAATACAAACCCAATGGCAATTCATGTTTGGGCATGCTTTCATATGAAATGTCAGTTATGGGATACAACAAATTTCATGGCGCATCAAGAAAATTTCAACACAAAACATTTGATCATGTTCTCCATCGTCCCTGAAATGTTTGTAAACTCAGACACGCTACATTTTAGTCAAACAAATGTTTGGCAATCACATGTTTGTTTCAAACCGTTGCAAATGTGAGCCTTTAAAAAGTATATAAAAATAATTGCAAAGCCATGTAAAAATGTACATGTGAAATTAGACCATTCAACATTTATAAACTTTCAGATAAAATAATAAATAAAAGAACCTATGACCTCACTTTAAGAAACAGAAACATTCCTAAATACCCTAATGAAGTGAACAACAAAACTGTACCACAATGTATAATTTATTGTCAGAGGTAGACCTAACAAGGATCTACTAGCCCAAAGGCAGTTTATATTGAAACAAATAGAAAGCTGTTACAAACAGTGGGCTTGCAATCAAAACTGTCTTTTTCCTCAGATTATTATATTTAGTTCCTCTGATGGCAAAAGCTAATGACTGGCATTTGTGTCTATGTGATAAAAATATGATGCACTGTTCAGAAGTGTTAAAAAAACAATTTACTGTTGTAAATGTTTCTGTAGATTTAAATTCATTAAATAAGTTGCTCTAAGTACTATTAAGTACTATTCTTAAGTACTATTATTGAAGGACAGTCTTTGGTGGGCAATTTTAGCCAGAAAAGCCTACGATGTTAAAGTAATTGCTGTATATTTGTAAAGATTCTTTTTTTTTTCCTGGTCTACCTCAGTGTGGTGTCAAGATTAAAATGTACATATGCAAATCTATGTTTGAGTACCATCACATGTGGGGAGATATGGCACACAAGTGCAAATGACTTAACAACTTATCATTTACACGGCCTGGGGAAAAAAAGTGTGTCTGTGAAAAACAACTAGGAATACATCAATATCAGTGCCAAAAAATTGTCGTTTGTTGATTAGCAAACATCAACTGCTATTGTTTGTTTTTTTTTCATATTTACAGTATTGCACTTTAACTGCACATAATTGCATTTCAGTCAAACTGATGTTTCCTTAATACCTTAAATTAGAAAATTGCAGTGACCCTTTTATTATTTTGTCATTTCAATATATTTTGATGAAACCCCAATTTCACCGTCATATAGAAGTAGTATTTTCTTGCAATAAGGATTGTAAACACCTTGATACAAGACCTGAAGTGCAAAAGCTAGTTTCACTTCTATTCCCAATATACGTAGCAAAAGAAAAGAGAGAGCCAGAATGGTGGAAAATGAAAGCTATGAAAGCTGAAGTCCTTCAGACCCATGCCCAGAGGAAATATACAGGATATATATTTCACTATGTATAGCGTTTCCACCAAAAACTGTAAGAGTAAGCAAGAGAAATTCGATTTTCGTGATTGTACTCTTGGTGTGAGTGCTGCTTCCAATCTCGGTCCATTGTGGATTTAAAAAATAAAAACTATATATAACCTAGGTGCGTGGTACTATGATGGAAGGTTGTCATAGCAGGGTGAATGTCAGTTACAATGGAGGCCCTCCCCATTAGAACTATCCTTCATTTTAATACATGCTCATAGCAGCAGCACAAACACAGTGGGTGGAGACAAATATGGCCGTTGCTTTTTTTTTTTTTTTCTCTGTGTGGCTGACAAACTCCAAACTTTGACAAACTCCAAACTTTTGATTATTGAGACTCTCATTCTGAGGGTACTGGCCAAGCTCTAGCTTCCCTCAGTCACTCTGAGTCTGCATTTTGCTTTGCTCATTTTCTAAGAGTCTCCACTCTTAATCGCTGGGTTTCAGACAGACATCCACATATTTTTGAACGGTCCTGGGGCTGAGATCTGGGCCTGGAAAGGGCTGAGCCAGTGGCCTCCAAGCAGTCCTGCCTGTTGGGCGAAAAGTAAAAGGTGACTTCATTGGTATTTAATTACCTTTTTCTACAAGTGGTGTGTTTTGGCAGCTGGTTTCTGTGACATTTTTTTCATGTTCTCTTTACCCCCAAGCCCCCCATGCTCTCTCTCTCTCTCTCGCTCTCTCTCTCTCTCTCACTCTCACTTTCTTTTCTCAGTACATTTTCTCTCTCTTTAGTTTTTATTTTGTTTTTGTTTTAACTGTGAGTGTCATGGCCTTTTTCACAGGCGCAGTCTTGTGTGAGAAACAATTATCAGTTCAGAGCAGCAGAGACGCCCATGGGGGTCAGAGTCCAAGCGCCTCCGCGTGTTTTCTTGCCTTGAGTCGCAGGTCAGCGATGCTGGAGTTCTTGCTGTTGCTCTTGGCAGCCGCTGCTACAGCAGCCGCTGCCGAGGCTGAGTCTGCCAGCGAGGCGATTGGTAGTCCAAACGGTGGAGGAGGGAACATCAGGTAAGGAGCATGTGCTGCAAGGTGGGGGTGCAGGTGAGGATGCGAGTGGGTCACCCCCTCCAACTGGAGCTGTGCTTGGACCTGTGAACCAAGAGGAAAATAAAAGCAGCATTACTGTGTGGCAGGCGTCTCAGCCCGAGGAGAGTCAGGGATCCAGTTACAGGCTTGGACACACCATGCTTCCCCCTGCACTTCTCTAAACGCTTCCACAAACTGCATGTTTTCACTGAAAATAGGCCAGGGCTAACTCACAGTTCTTTTTCATCCGAGTTAACATTGTTGAATTATGTAGTGTGCCCAGACAACTTAATAGTCAAAGGAATCTGATCATTTGAAAATCTCTGTGCATTAGTATGATTCATGAAACTTTGCATGCATGCACACATGCAGTCCTGCAGGAGCTCATAATCCTAATTATGTATTCAATTGCATGAATAAACAATTTTGCTCGCAAATACGGCTATAAATATTTATTCAGATGTATTCCTAGGCAAAAAGGAAAAGACGTACAGGCAGCCAGCATAAAATATATAGTTGCACATTTTCAACAATTATTTTAATATGATGAGGTGAAAATTATACATCATCCATTTTTGCTTTTTTTTCTTCTTTTTCTTCCAATATATCTCATTTTGCATGAGTAGGCTATCATATAAAAACCTTCGAGCCTTCTGTAAAGACATCCAACTAAAACAAAACACGTTTCATGCTGTATAGGTTTTTTCATACTGGGTTTGCACGTGTTTTTCTTTGTTTTTTTTCTGTTTGTTAAACCCAAACATGGAAAACATAATCAGTAATTTCAGATGTGTTTTAGAAGAGCCCTGAGATAGAACCATATTTGAGTGAGATATGATCAAAATGCACATCACAGTGCATTGCACTGGCCAATGAAGCATAGAAGCACAGAAGGTCCGTGATTTTTTTATTGTTACAGTAGAGCAGTACAGTACAAAATCACAACACACTTTATTAAACTTATTATATTTAGGGGTCCAAGTACCAAAGCCAACTCAGACCTAATGTGTTCTAACGATCGAAAGTTGAGGAATGGAAAGATCTATGGCTCCAAAAAAAAAAACGTTATTTGAAATGCCTTGAATTAAATCTATACTGACGGTGTTGGGGGAATTGATTTTGCACTTACAGGAGTCCCTGACTACAGAAGGTTTGAGAACCAGTGGCCTAAAGCGTGCACGCGCCAGTCCCTCCGGTCAGTGGTGCACTGTAGCACCGCGCGCGCCGTCTGGAGAACAGGTGGTGGACATTTTGCTCCAGAGTAGGTGGCGCCTGTTTTTGTCCTCCTCCTTTTGTCCGTGTTGGTGTTCTGGTGTCAGTATTCAGGTCTCAGTCCTCCTGCCCTGCCAGGGCCCGCTCACAGCCAATATCCATCTGCACTATATTTCTCCCCACCGTGAGCTCTTTAATCTGGCCGCAGAGTTAGCTTAATGAGCGCTGCGCCTTTTTTTCTGCCTGACTGACTCACACACGCTTCCAAAACACACACTGGATCAAATGTCTCCCGGTCTCTCTAATCTCGCTCTCCTCTCATCGAGGCTCAGAGTTGAAAAGGACGCTTGGGTCTGACATGGCCCCCGGTTTGCAACCCCCGAAGCATACAAACCTTTCGACAACGCGGTCTGCCATTACGCTGAAAAAAGTCAAAGTGCACTTGGTGTTTAGACCTTTAGCCTGCGGTGTGTGTGTGTGTGTGTGTGTGTGTGTGTGTGTGTGTGTGTGTGTGTGTGTGTGTGTGTGTGTGTGTGTGTGTGTGAGAGAGAGCAGTGAAATCGGAAACCTGTGCTGAACTTTAGATGTAGGCTACAGGACCATAACTGGGCTCTGCTTCGACCCTGTCCAAAAGCCCACATCACCCTACTAAATAGTATCCCAAAATAATGTTCTACATAAGCTATAGTAACACATGCTGTGGTGATGTGCTATTTTTATGCATTTAGTTTTAGAACTTTTGGGAGATGGTCCAAGGTCGAAGATGGATATGGATGGCCTCCATGGATCAAATGATCTCTCTTACAGCCTGTTTGGATATAACCTTAGTGTAACCACGCCACAACCTTATTATTTTCAACTATCAGTTTACAGGGTTCCTTGTTACGATAGGAAGAAATGGTTTTGGTTGAGTTGGTGTCTATACCTGTTGAAATGGCATTCTCAGGGCGCCCATGTTCACGTAGGGAGCGACTCTGCATGCATCCAAGTGGCTGGCCGAGCCCAGGATCACACCTACAAGTATACAATACACAACATAAGCAAGTTGCAATGCTAATGGTGTTACAATTTCACGATACATAGACTGCTACAAGAGAATCAGTAACTTTCAACGGACCCATTAGACTGATAATTTGTGAAACTGATAAATAGTGAAAATCTTCTCCACTATCTCCCTGGCCTGCGCCGAAACACTAAACCTATCCACAAACCGGTTAGCACAAGGTCTTATTTGGCTTGTATACTGTAAATATTTGACCATTTACCTTTGTGCATCTGATTTTCTTGTTTTCGGCATTTTGCTCTTCTGTTCTGAAACCATACCTGAAACATAAAGGACAGTGAATGAACTTGACTGGCTTGTACCCTCTTCAAATTACACATCACACCAAATTATATTTAGTGTCGAGTCCCTAATCATGTTGCCTAATATGGGAATGGGCGTGTCTTCTTATCCTGACGACATGAAATACATAAGCCGATTTATATCATGAATTAGTATAAAACAGCTATAATAGCTACTTTGTATGAGACTGTGTTAATGCAGAAAATGACCAAATGTTGTAAGCATTCCCAAAAGTTATCGAGTGCAAGGGTTAACAAAAAAAGATTCTAAATCTTAGGAATGATGATGATGACGAAGATTATTATTATTATTATTATTATTATTATTATTATTATTATTATTATTAATAATAATAATAATAGTAATAATAATAATAATAATAATAATAATAATAATAATATTGCATGAGGTAGGCCTGTATGTTATTGGTTGAAGTGAATTTGTCCAGTCGATTGCTTTGTCCAAAGGACCATCTCATTATTAATAATAATAATAATAATAATAATAATAATAATAATAATAATAATAATAATAGTCTAATTTGTAATCAAGAGATGCCCATAGCTTGTTTGTGTCACTGGTTTTTATAATCATCTTTTCCAGTGACAAAAAAGTGACTGTCGGGACATGAAACAGCGCTGGTTAATAAACCTACAGTCAAGACACAGGAGCTGCAGCTGTGCGAATAGAGCTAACAGTTTACCGAGCTTTTTATAAAAACACAATGAGGTTCTGTGCATAAGTGAGGGTCATGAATGTGTGAATGGCATTTTCAATAATAAGCTGGACAAGATCCATGCAGCTGTGTTCTCGGAGTGATGTAGAGTACACATACTGCTCAGTGCATCTCTAATGACATCAGTTAATGACCATTACTGTTTCAGACGTGCAATAGGTCCAGGTCAGCTTCGCTCCTGCTATAGGCTCTGTTTTGAGAGTGTAACAATTTTATAATGAAGAATGCAGTGTTGTTGTTGTTGTTGTTGTTGTTGTTGTTGTTGTTGTTGTTGTTGTTGTTGTTGTTGTTGTACGTTTGTGTTAGTTTTGTTGACGTTGTAGGCGAGTTCACGTCAGTACGTTTTGTTTAGTAATATGTGCCTTCCGTGATATTGAAAACAAATCCATTTTCAGTTCGAGATCAATTCTAATTATCCATCAGTATGCTAAGCGAAGTGAATAACACTGGTTTAGACAGTTATTTCTTCATTAAGGACCACTCAATGATGCATTTCGCAAATACCCTAATCCGATTTCCTTTTGATTTTTATTAGAGACAGTGAATAATGACATTTAATTTAGCTTTGCACCAGGAACCGAGAGATATTAGTTGTAATTGAATTACTGCCGTCTCTTCACCAAGGTCTCATAACTTTCAATTAGATTCCTGACAGCTGCTCGGTGTGAGCTTTCTGTATAACACTTCAGTAACAGGTTAATATCAGCTATCTACCTCGTGTCTTACAATTTCAACACCAGCGTTTAAGCTCAAATCAATTTTGTTTCCATACTCCCGGAGATATTGCGCGCGGCTGTTGTCTGTGTTCTGGTGAAACCACGAGCTTATGCCAAAATATGGAAAGAGCACCTTCTTAAACGCAGTGCTGTTTTATGTAAACAGGCAACAGTACTTGTAGGCTGGCTTATATGAGCGTGCTTAATATGATTTGGCCTGTGCCTCTGAAAGGACGTGTATTTATTTATTTATTTTGTTGAGGATTGCCCACGCAGGCTGTGGCCCATGCAGGCGGTGAAGCTGCTACTTTTTTTTTTTTCCCGGAGTAAAGCTGAGCCCCAGCACCAGCTACTGCCCAATTTGATTATTTCTAATACATTTTTATGGGAACAGTATATCAAACCAATGGTAGATATTACAAAGATAACGCTGGGGAAAATGAGGTGTGTGACATAAGAAGGTGTCCCCTGCAGCAGCAGTTCAATCTCTTCATTAATTTTAATGATGTGGTTAGATCTTTCCGCAGCACATAAGCAAGTTTACCTCTGAATGCTGGAGCTGCTGCTGGAACTAAAGGAGCCATTTCATATCCGCATTCACTCCCCCAACTCAAACACACCCAAACTGACAAGTTACTGTTTTAATTTCATAAATGCATGCAATGGATAAGCTCATTCTAAATGTTTTCATTCTGCTGTACTATAAAGGCCTTTTATAATCACTGAACCAAAATATTAGTTTTATATCAACTAGTCAAGCTTATACTATATTGGGCGAGCTGCATTTTATATNNNNAATTGCAGGAAATATGTCCTACTTTGCTTATTTCGAGATTTTGTCTTAAGTCCTATTTTAGATCAACATATAAGCATGTAGGCCTATTAAACTATATATTACGGTTGTTACCGAATATGTTGTACTACCATGGGTTATTAATGTAGTAATAATAATAATAATAATAATAATAATAATAATAATAATAATAATAATAATAATGGGCAACCTTTTCAGTGAGATCATACAATGTCAAAATATAACGTTGTTTATTATTATTATTATTATTATTATTATTATTATTATTATTATTTAATGTGATCATGATTGTTGTTCTTGTATGTAGACCTGTATATCATTATGACGATTAGTCTCTACTAGTATTAGAAGTAGGCTACAATAAACTGTGCATTCAAGGGGCCCAGGATGTGTCTTTCTGAAGCACACAGGCCTATTAGACTTCAGTCATTTGTGAGCACCGGTGGTGTATATAAATCAATGAGTGCACTGAAGAGCCCTTTATCTTCATCCATTCCTTCAGGGTCTAAGAATGACAAATGTATCGTATAGTTATAATGCTGTTATAAGGTAGTGTATAGGAGATTGTTGAATATGTATGGGCAGTTTAAGGTTATTTTAGAAAACCAGTTTTGAGAGGACGTTTATTATGGTTCCAACCGGCTTTGGTGTTAATCGTCCTACTAAAAATAACCTCGGCATGCTAAACGTTTCCACTGTGCCTCTAGAATGTGTCTATGCCTAAATGTCCTTAAAACGTGTCATTTACTTTGGGTCACTAACAGCACTGGGAAGAGCTCTTACCTGAACCCTGGCCTCGGAGAGTCCCAGTCTTTGGCTCAGCTCTTCTCGCATGAACGCGTCCGGGTAATGCGTCTCATCAAACAAGCGCTCCAGTTCATTCAGCTGCTCTAAGGTAAAATTTGTCCTGCTCCGTCTCTGTTTCAGTTTACCCTGGGCGTCCTCGTCCTCCGATTTCACCTCTTCCTTCTTTTCTTTGCACTCATAAATCCCTACGAAAAAGCAAAACTCATGACTACTCATGAAGCTGCATCTTATAATTGTATGTAGGCTGTAAACCAGTTTACTCTGTCAGTGTGATCAATATACAGCAGTTTCCTTCTGTGCCTTCAAACAACAACAACACAGCGCTCTGAGTAAAACATGCCCTGTACCTCAGAAGCCTTGTTTACTACCTACAGTCTTCTGAAGCATCGAAAACTTGGACAAAAAGAGAAAGTGTCCTTATCTTAGCTACTATTAAACTCACATCACAGGTATAGCTACCACTCGAAAAGAAATATTTTATTAAACATAATAAATATTTAATGTGATTGTTATTTTTATGTTTAAATACTTTTAAATGATCCACGTGTTTAACATGCATCTTTAGAAAAATTCCTCTCAAAAGTTAAAAAATTATTAGCACAATACAAATAGCACATTAACATTTTGCTCTATAACTGTATATATATGTTTTTTTCTTTGAAAAGCTATATTACTCAAAGTACTCTATAAACAAGACTTTACAGAGCTCCATACACTGTACAACACACAGCTGAAAAGTGTCGTTTCTGATCTTCACCTAATTTTGCGCAAAATAATGTTTGCAATAAATAATCAGTCCAGACAAAAATGCACTGTCCAAACTGCACACACAAACACAGCTAGTGACACGTGACTATAATAGTGGTTTAATTGGTGTTATTATTATTATTATTATTATTATTATTATTATTATTATTATTATTATTATTATTCCTACTTCAAGAAAAGGTATAAAACCTATTTCTAAATATTTGAGTTTCTTAAACATCATGTTTTTCATGTGATGTTTACATTTTATATCACACTGTTTTGTAAAGTGAAGCAGTTTTAATTGCAAGTAGCCTAATCCGTGTTGTTGACTGTTTTTATTTATTGTTTGCTTGTTTTTCTTCATTTTTACATTTTTAAAAGCATTATATATTTTTATAGATTCTGGTAATAATAGGTTCTGGTAATAGTGACAGGACCAAGGCCTGATA
The DNA here is from genome assembly GCA_025399955.1 of Galeichthys feliceps. NCBI lineage: Eukaryota > Metazoa > Chordata > Actinopteri > Siluriformes > Ariidae > Galeichthys > Galeichthys feliceps. The sequence continues at coordinate 30,237,324 of JAODTV010000028.1, forward strand.
TAGTGTGTAACTTCATTTGCGTACAAGATCGACATTTAATAATCATAAAATTCATATATTCTAGAAAATGTGCGTTTTACCAGAGATAATAAATATATTTATTATCTCTGGTTTTATATTCAAGATTAAATTTGCTCTCCATCCGTGTCAGGACAATCACAGCATGTTCTTTATCAACATTTCAGCCATTTTTACGAATTCAGATATATTTCCCGTAGATTTTGCGGCTTCTTCTTACTTCAACTGAAACATTAACACAGAGACTGAACACTGGATTAGCAGTGGATATTTTTCAGGCGTCACTTCCTTCAGCTCGGAAACGCTTTGTGAAAGCTGTGCACGTCTCTTACCGTCGCTCGCTCTGGCCACGTTAAACTCCTTCAGCTTGTCCTTGTCCAGCTCCACGTGTTCCTTGAATAGATGCACAGGACAGTGTGTGTTGCTGTCGGTAATGTCCTGCAGGCTGCCCTCCGAGTTCCCCAGCTCCCTGGCCCGCGCCAAGCCGCTCTCCAAAACTTCCCTGTACGTGATGCTCTCTTTGCTGCTCTCCTTGCTCTTCTGGTCGAAGGATTTCGACACGAACGCTGTGAGCTCTTCCATGGCTGGAGAAGAAGCGCTCCTGATGGCACAAATCCACTTTAAACGACCCTAACGCGCTTCTCTCTCTCTCTCTCTCTCTCTCTCTCTCTCTCTCGCTCTGTGTGTATGTGTGTGTAGCCTATGTGTGTGTGTGTGTGTGTGTGTGAGCTCGATAGGAAACGCGCGGGTGTTGGAAAGGGGGGTGTACGTGGAGGAGGAGGAGGAGGAGGAAGAGGAGGAGGAGGAGGTTTAGATCACTCCGGTTGGTGTGTCTGTGTTTTTGGAGATCACACTATTTATACGGCGCTCACCTCAGCCCAGCCCCCACCGCCGTGTCCTGAGCAATTACAGGCTCCTTTCGCTTCTGAATTCAACTTTCAGCAGCTTTGCTCCAAATCAATGCCGCCGTGGAGCCCCTTAATATGATTACACTTCATTAAACATGCCTACGGTGTTGAGGAACCGGGGAGCCGTGTTTAATTAATTCCGCTATAATTTCATTAAGGCTATTAGGTGATATGAGTGCTGCCATAACATGAGCGGATTTGCCTGAACTCCTGGTGCATTGACGCATTTATGGACCTTTTAAAAAAAATATATTTAAATGTATAATTGCTATGGATTATAGAAGTCAAATTAACGCATCCCATACTTTTAAAGACTCTGGATTTTTTTTAACCGGATAACGACGCAAAAAAACCATCGATCTATATAGCAAAGATGAATTGATTATTTGAGCAATCAATCACAAGCGCTGATAGGCCTGATAGCGCCGATATTTACCATAATTGCATAAATCTAATTAGACTTGAGTATTTTACATAAAGTTGCTTTTGTTATGAAAAAACATATATAAATATAGGCTAGCCCATAATAATAGCCTGTAGTAATAATAATAGTAATAATAACCCTGGAAGAAATTAGTGGGGTTAGTGTCTGAATGTAAACTGTGTCGCCTTTACTTGATTTTTTTATTATTATTTGTTGTGTGTAAATATTAGTTTACACTAATATTTACATATTGTAGGCCATTATGGTCATTATTTATTAATCTACCGTATTTGAAAGATGCGAAATGTTGCAATCGTTTTATATTGATTAATTATCATTTGTACAAGGTTACTTTGTATTTAGGCTCCATCATATAGCTTTCTGGAAAACAATTTGAATGTTTCCATGGAAACGGTTTTATACAAATCAGGACTAAAACCGCGCAGTGTTTTTTCTCTGAAATGGGATAATTGCTTTAGAAATGTAGGAAGGAACTTATATGGAGCAATAATCCGATCAAATCAGTGCTAAACTAGAATAGGCCTATAATAATAATAATAATAATAATAATAATAATAATAATAATAATAATAATAATAATTATAATAATAATAATAATAATAATAATAATAA
>JAODTV010000028.1:30239406-30252668 GCA_025399955.1 Galeichthys feliceps
AACAACAACAATAATAATAATAATAATAATAATAATAATAATAATAATAATAATAATAATAATACATTGAAAGAGTCTGTACAGCTGTGCGCTGATGACGTGTCTGATGGTAATTTATTTATCCCAGTCCCGTTTAAAACTGTGCCATCACGCATCGGGATATTCCAACATGTGACCTTCAGCTTTGTGCTGCTGTATTTTTTCTGTATTAATTAAGTGCTGCTCACTCCGCGGTTGGAAATTATTTGTGAGACTGACTGATATAAGTGTATTATATATATATATGAATGATTGGATGAATGAATATATATATATACACTGTGTGCGCATATTCTCTAATTCTATATCCTATCCTATATATATGTGACTTACAAACCTTGTAAGGTGGTTTCAGAGGCATCAGGTGCACCTGAATTCAACGTAGGCTATAGCCTATTGATTTTACAACACCACTATCTGATTTTTTTTATTCTGTACAGCTTAGAGTATTTACTGCAGCATTTTTCAATCGTTTATTAATAGTACAGTGTTCAAATAATTATCATGGCACTAGTTAAGGTTACAGATGTGAAACTTGGTCCCAGTGCACAGAAAACCCACGTGTGGCTCCCAATCAGCAGCTGCCCCGGGCGTGTACACGAGAATAGTTTCTTACAGCGCGTTTTACACTAAGTGGCCATCCTTAAAGACGTACGATCCTTATTTTAAACTATCAGTTATCGGCAGACTGGCTATATGAACCGAGCATGCCCTCCCTTCCCCATTCACCTCCTGACTAACACATAGGTGTAGTGTGAGTCCGTTTAACGGTTTATACAGATAAAGATAAAGATAATAAAGATTTAGATCTGTAAGCGGTTGTCGGAGAGATAATAACAAACAGATTAGTTGCGCATTAGTTTCAACCAGTTTATGAGATGATAATCAGATGAGATGAGATGAGATGAGATGAGAGGGAAGGCCCATGAGAACTGGAGAGGAAAGAAAAATATATAGATCAGTAGCTCGGCTAAATATCTATAATCTATTTCATAATGCATTATTGGGCTCCTTGTTTTCTAGGATTTAAGTTCCGTTATTTACGTTCAGTTTTGTAAATAATCATAACTCAGGCAATTAAATGATCATTAAGTTGTGAAAGGTTGGAGTGGAAGTGTGGCTTGAGGGTGGACATGCTGATAGATGACAGTCCAGGTTCTGACTGGAAATAAATCAGTCATCAAATAAAATATCGATATCAGGTTTAAATCTGAACCTACAGCCGAGGTGAATAAGAACATTATTAAACTCGGCTCGTATTTGGCTTAAAGCGCGTTTCTTGCGCAAAGGAGGGATTATATCTAATTTTATGTAGCGATCGGTGTGCAATTTTAATGCCACGCTAGCCACAATATCAATTGTATTTTATGAACTTATCCAATCAACAACACACCGACATCTTTGAGCCGATCCCACAGGTACTGCAGTGAAGTGCGGGTCCTGTACAGCGCAGGCTCTGCGGCGCGCGGATGGATGAAGCGCTCGGGGACAATCATTCCCCAGGTCTCATCTGCTCACTGTCTTATTCCTTTGGTGAATCAGATTCCCATTTTCTCTGAGTTAGACTCAATAAAATATTGACCCCTTCGGTCCTTTTGAAGCTGTTGTACAATAGGGATGCACAATATACAGTTTGTTAATTTTTGTTCCAGTGTTTGTTGTATATATTAATTACAGAAGAACAAAAAAAGCTGTTTTTTTGTTTTTTTTGTTTTTTGTTTTTTAGCATGATTGATCATCATAGCTGATCTCAGGGGTATAGCTACCGACTGTTTCATGCTGGTTTGATACATTTCAAACCTACTGTAAACTGGATTTATATGTCAGATCAGGGTCAGCCAATGTCCCTAAACAGCCATAAGTGTGTTTGTTTTTGTTTTGTTTTAACTACTGAGTCCTCAGTGTGTGTTCAGTATCAGTGTGTGTTCAGTATCAGTGTGTGTTCAGTATCGGAAAACGCAAAAGATTTCTACGAGTCTTTCCCAGTGTTGTAAAGTAGCCTATAGCCTAAATGACTCGAACCACGTGCATTATAACACTCCCTTTAGCTCGTAGATTTGATAAGCTTTTAGCACTTTAGCCTATGAGCAAAAAGAGCACCGTGTATTAAGTTGGACGACGTTAGCCAGGACGAGGAGCTGTGTGTTTGGATCTCAGTGAGGTCGTGTAGAAGCGCTGGGTGGGTTTGGGTTTGGGTTTGGAGGAGGAGGAGGAGGCGCGCGCTGGCTGATGGCCATGTAATCTGTGTGCTAGTGATCAGTCCCTGTTGCATCAAGCCTGTCTTTAGCTGGATGTGTGCGGTGGAGCTTCAAGCAGCCTTCATTCCTGCTCGGCTTTGGGATCTTGTTAGTGGCGAAAAGGGGGAGAATCAAAGTTATTTTAATGCAGCAACTGAATGCTAACTCTGACCAAGTGCCAAGAACTTGATGGTTTCTTTAGATGAATCTTGTATGTGTGCAACAGGAATGTAACGCTCCGATTTAAAATTATGTTTCTTTGGCCTGTCTTTTGAGCAAAATCCTTTTTTTTTTTCTTTTTTTGTTCACCTGAATAGTCCAAGATTTAAAGTGGCACAGTGCAGAGGTGGGGTTGTCAGTGTTATATGCACGAGCATGCATCTAAGATAATGACCAGTAGTTTACCCGAACAGCTTTCACCCAGAATTAATAGTTTTCATTCTGCATCATGGTACAATCGCACTGTTGTTAAGAGTCAACAAATAGCTACTATCATAGGCTAGGAAATAATTACTTAAAATGTATGACAGATTACAGTGGTGCTCGAGTGTGTAATCTGATGGTGAAAGAGCAGTGTAGCTATAGAGGAGCCTTTGTAACTTTAGAATAAATGCTTTATAGAACTGGATATTTATAGACTATAGTCTCAGTCACAATCTGTCTTAACATACTCGTTTTTATTTTGTTATTTTAATTAGTTATTTGTATTAAAATTTATTAAAAATAAATTTGCTTGTTATCTGACACTGGAGAGAGAGAGAGAGAGAGAGAGAGAGAGACCCCAGAGGATGTGTTTGTTTTAAATGTATTTTCCCCCCTCGAACACTATCTGCCCACAGGGTAACGTTTCCAACTAAAAGAAGGCATGAAATTGACTTTACACCCAAAAATGTTGAGGCGATTTGCTGGAAAAACATAATAATCCTGTTCCACACTTGATCTCTCCAATTTTTTTCCTTCCTCTTCACCCTTCTTACTACCACGGAACTTATTTGTAGCCATATATATATATAGTCCATACCATTCATTTACAACTGGGACTGGCTAGCCATATAAATGGGGGTTGATTTCCTCTTTCACATGATCTAGTTTTAAATAGTTCTTGTGTTTTTGAGGAAAAAATTATGAATATCATTAAAGTTTCTTACTTCCGTGTCATTCATAAATGAGTATTTATGCAAAAAAAATAATAATTTTAAATATCACAAATGTATAGGCATTTTATGGAGGTGTACAACAAACACTTGGCTTATCTATAGATCATCTAAGCAAGCTGACAGAAATATATGAAAACATTACTGGTAACCCATGTTTATTTATAGATTCTGTTATAGATTTTTTTTTTTAATGAAAAAAAATTGCATGACATTCTATAAAATAAAAAATAGACCAAGTTCATTTGCAAAATCGAAGGAAACAATATAAAATGGATTTTGCAATGTCGCAGGCCTTTATTTCTAGTCTATGCCACTTAATAATAGCCAGCTTAGTGCATAATAATTCTTCAAACATTAATAGCACATTCTACATCAGTTCTAGATTTAGTCTGCACTCCTTGCCCAAAGTGAAATGCTAAATAATTATGTGTTTTATTTTATTTTATGTATGAGAAAATGTGTGTTTTGAACAACTGCATAATTTTATAGAAAGACTACAACTTCTTCCTGATGTAAAATAAAGTAGGGTCCTAATAGGTTCTGTTTTATGTACATTCACTCGATTGGCAAAATGAAGCTGAAAGTAAACATGCTCTTGCCTGGAAAATGTCATCATTTAAAATGTGTTTTTGAATTGCTAGGTCAGTAAGACAAAATGTGGAAATGTGATTGTTTGTTTTATGGAATTCTCCTTTTAAGCCATTGTTATTTTTATGGCCTGCAAATTTTGGTATATAATTTTGCGGATACTGTTTGTCCAGGCTCCCCAAGACATAAGCTGATCTATAGCAAAGATTCAGATCTGATAAAGTATGACTTACATAGCAGCAACAATGTTTTATCTGTCACAGGTCAAAGGCCCGTGTAGCTTGCTAGATGAGACGTGACAGGGGAATTTCAGTAAGAGGATCTTTCCTGATGATATCAGAGTTAATAGCCTGGGACCCGAGGGAAATAAAATGGCTCAGCACAATAAGCTCAAATCAATACTATAAGAACAAGTTTATAAAAGATGCACAACATAGTGTTTTAGCTCCTCATTCACAAATAAGCTTTATGCTCCTTGTGCTCTCAGAAGTGTTCAGTGTGTATGTCTGGGGGGTCAAAAGTACATGCATGAGTGCTGATGCTGGTCAAGGCATGTGACGTGCCTGCTGGGTTCTGTATACAGAAAGCCAATTAAACTTGTAGATTAAACATCATTATAGGAGCATTGATGAACCGTGAATTATCATGTCATTTAGTTCACACTCAAAAGGTGCAAGAGGATTTGGAGTTATTTCTACCACCTTAAATACAGAAGGAAAGTCATACACAAAATAGACTTCTTGGTGCACATCATTTTTGTGAATTCTCATAATGGGGATGTAGAAGTTACGCTTCATCAGCTCTGATGAAACAGATAAATAAACTCATGTGTTTGGTCATGCCTCTGTTGGTTGATTATGAGGTTATCCTCCCCTCCCCTGGTCTTACATAAAACACTCAGTTATTGCATGGCTAGAGAATATGATCAATAAAAGCTTGTGATCATTGCATCCTGCGGTCAAAACTAGAGACAGACACACTAGCCTTCGCCTCTAGCATACATTGATTTGGTTGGGGTAGATATGTTTCATGGTTGCCTGGGCAGGCATTGTTAAATAAACCAAAGACTTTTTGCTTACTGTAAGTGGGTGGTTAAGTATATTCATGCCATTTTTACAAGTGAACTTGTGTCCCTGGAAGCTGGGGCACCCATTTTATATGAAGACAAGCTTTTATGGAGCTGCCCAACACTTGCTCGATCATGCAATTAAATTATTTTTAAGCCACATTTTTTGTTACCCAGCACTGGTTAGAGATGTGTGGCACATCCATTTGTTGAGGGTGATTTATGCAGTCATCTTAAGAAGCAGAAGTCACCGATCGGCAGGCTCATTAAGATTAATTAGTGCAGGGATGCGGAGTGGCAGGCCTGATTAAGAGCCACTGGAGATGGCTAACACTGCTGAGGTGAGGGCAAGGGGCTCCTATCTTCCCCTCTCTCTCTCTCTCTCTCTCTCTCTCCCTCCCTGAGGCCTGCAAGTTTGAATGGTGGGGGGACTAAAGAGACCACCATCTGTAGACGAGCTCCTGAGTATCGTCACCAGTCACCCCATCTGTCATGCTGTGTTCCCCTGTCCCCCTGGGCTTAGCCATTCAGCCGCTGCTAGAACCAGTAGTGGACACAGGGTAGAAGCCTCGCTGACCCCTAGGGTAGAATGCAATAGATTAGGATAAATTCACATGAACAAACCTAAATGCATTGATGTGTAGATAACTGCATACTTTATATCCAGAACTCTGCTTGACTAAAGAATTTGTATTACCATATGATTAAATATTTTCCTTAAAATGCAGGAAAAACTCTGCTTTAATAACATAGTAATGTGTGTGTGTGTGTGTGTGTGTGTGTGTGTGTGTGTGTGTGTGTGTGTGTGTGTGTGTGTGTGTGTGTGTGTGTGTACCTGGTTGCAACAATAAAAACAATCAGGAAGCACCCCCAGGCATTGCCTGTTGTTGAGTTCAGGCTCTGAAAATCCAAAAAGCTGCCTCTCATCTCCTACACGTCTCCTTTAGTTCCAGGCAAAGCCCCACTGAGACCTGTACATGGCCACTGACTGCCAGAAGGCCCCAAAACAAGAGATGGACCACACAATCACGTTAAGCCTGAAAGGATATTATGTACTGCCTTCCAATCAGACCACCTGTCATTGCACATGCACTTGTGCGTCTGAAGCAGCACTTGATGTGTCACATGACATGGCTTCATTTAGGACAGTGTGTGAAAATAACAAAAAATACAGAAGCAGCAAAGATGAATTGATTTCTTTATTGTCTCTATATTGCAACATGCTCAGAAAAATTGCTTTGATTTGAGACCAAGGTCTTATATTGTGACACTGAAGTTGGCCATTTTTTATTAGTTCACATATTGTTGAAGTATAAAATCAGTGGGGTTTTTTGTAGTTTAATTTTGCTAACAGTTAAAAAGAAATCATCAATAATTTGTATATTCTTGAATATTTATAGGATTGTAGCTATATCAGGCCTATTTTTCCTGAGAAGCCTAAAAGACTCTAAAATACTCTTAGAGATGAAAGAAAGAAAAAAAGATCAATTTGGTGACTATAAACAACAATTGATTCCATCTCCATTTCTTTGATATGCCTAATGTGAGCGTGAATTTGAAGAGAGGCAGGGGTGCTGTCATAGGAAATGTAAAATATAACAAATCTTTCACAGAGCATCTAAACAATAGGGCTCTCACTAAACAAGGCCTTAATCCAGTGCATGCAATATCTTTCACAAGGCTTGTGTGCATAATCACGAAATATTGGCTGCATTAGAGATCGCACACACAAAAATAGCCCTGCGATACTGGAGAGAAAAAAAAGACATAAAGAAAAGCGACTGGCCTGAAGCCACATTCTATTCAAAAGTTGTTTTCCTGAAAATTAGGCAATTGACTAATTGTGTAAATGCTGTTAATTAGCCGTGCAGAAACCCAAGCAGGCTTTTCTGCCTGTAACTAATAAGAAATCAATTAGCTAATGAATTGGTCATTAAGTGAAAAGCTAATCTTAGTCGGGGCATTTTTTTTAATGATTTTGTCTATGATCCTGTCTAATTGCCGTTGTCATACAGAGCTCTCAGCTTTCAGCATGGCTAATGAAGCTTCATTAGATCATAACTGGCACTCTTGGAAGATTTAGAGGCAAACCTGCTTCCCAATTATTTTTAATTGCCAGACATTCACACAAACAAGTGCTGCACCTTGTGGAACAGGAGTGGAGATCAGGCTTCACCAACATCTCCTTCATTACTTGATTTGAAACGATTAGAGGCATGTTCAGGGTCACTGTTTTGCTGCTGTTTTTTCCGAATGTAAAGACCCTCTACGTTTCAAACCTGTGGGTTATTGTACTCTTTGTCACTTTGATTACCATCCAGCAAGAAAGCATGTTTCTTCCTGCCACACACACACACACACACACACACACACACACACACACACACACACACACACACACACACACACACACACACACACAAGTACACAGCAAATGACTCACACATGGACTGTATGCATTGCCACATGATTTGCCTCTAAACGTGACAGCCGAGGAGTGAAGAGAAGACAGGGTGCCTCCCAGCTATGAGTAATCAAACTTTGTTTTTTATTCTTTCTTATGAATCAAACGAATAAAATTTAATTTTCCACTTACAGGTTCAGCTGATAATAGTCCAGAGAAGTGCTTCTTTCTCCAGTGCTCGAAGGGTCTTTTCTTTGTTCAACTCAGTGAAGAATCTGAAACTTGCTCATTTTGAACAAAGTCAAATGCACTTGATGAAAAAAAATGACTTTGGTGGAAAAATTGCATACATCATTTCACCTAGTATATTCATTTTTCTTACTCTTTTATAGTTTTACACATCCTTGAAGTACATCTTTTTCATTTAGTTTTTTATTATTTTGTAATTCCTCCATCATTTTTATTGTAAAATCATGAAAATAATGATTCCATTTATTTTCCTCAGATTTATGTGACATCATCTCTTGACTCTGGTCTTGTCATTCTTTCCATATGTTCCGTCTTTTCAAAATAAAAAAAAATAGGAGGTGCTGAGTGCAAGCTAATTCCCTCCGAAGTATAAACAATGGGTTTATTATGCAGTTTGAGGAGGACTTCAATGTCCAGCATCTTCTACACACTTCTGCATTAGCAAATTCTACATTTACACATTTCTTGGGCAAGCAGTTTGGCAAATATGCATCCATTGGTTTGCCAAACTACGATGCCTTAGAGGCATTTATTTTCCTGGAAAATCAGTGTGTGCTGTGTGTGGAGAGGGGGGGGGGGGGCTGGACTGACTTCACTGAGTGGCGTGGTTTTGATTGGGGGTGAATGAAACACCAGATGTCTATCAATATTTAGTAGTAAACATCACAAGCGTGCTTCACAATGTGGCAACTGGGTGTGTGGCATAGTAATTGTTATGGACAAAAATCTGGCAACAGTTCACTAATACAGTGTATATGGTTGCAAAGGAAATTCCTGCTCACAGATTAGATGTACAGTACATAACTCAGGCTGTTATGAATTCCACAGTGCTTCAAAAGCTTATGAATGTTATCACTTAACTGTCTAATGGATTTATAAAGCAGCTTTTACTGAAGTTAACTGTGACCACAAATTGATTTATGCAGTGAGCACTGACCATTCACTCAGACAGTATGAAGACAAATGAGTCCTGAGAAGAAGCATGGGTTATTTTGTAGTCTTAGTGCCATGTGACATGTGGAAAAGCTCCCCTGCATCACCTGGAACCTCTGACTAGAGCAGATGAGTCATCCAAATTGGCCGGGGCAAACGAAGGAAAGGCAGCAAATTAAAAGTCTGCTTCATATTGCATTTTGCTCGAACTCAATAGACGAGGCGAAATCAAATTAGGACATGCATAATTTAACTTTATGATGCAGGGGTGAGCATATGTTCATTCGTCCAATTGAATAATTTGAAATGTACACAGTAGGGTTTGGGAGCTGCCAGTGCTGCAGGTGAGGACACAGCAGAGTGTGTGCTGTCTATTCATTTCACCATCTGATATGTGACCTCATTGCAACCAGTTCTAGCAAACTATATACAGTAGCTCAAATTTAAACAAAACACGAACCGGAAAATGTATAAATACATAAATACCACCTGACATGTGATCGAGTGCTCACTGCTGAGAGCATCTTCTTCCAGTATTATAGGTTTTAAAGATCTGTTGCTCAGCTTTCTCTAAAGGGGACAGGAGGCCCTATGGCCTAATACTCTCCTCAGTCTATGGGGTTAGTGCTTAGTGTCTGGACATCTGGATGCAGTAAGATACAAGAGCACACACACACACACACACACCAGCAGGAACACTTAGCCACAGAGAGGCCAGTCTTCCCTCACAAGTATTATGTAAATTGAATTTGTTAATTCAGTGCCCCATCTCAGGAAAATCTGCCACCAACACCTGCCACTGTTTCAAGCGCAAGGACGCAGATTCACACTGACATGGTCTTCATTAAATAAACAAACCAGGTTCTCCATAACAGTATTTGGTCGAAGGCACCATCAATTCTTATACATTTAGATCACAGAAATTGGGACTGACACTGAGGAGCTCTATTCTCCTGTCTCCAAACACATGGGGTGAAAACAGGCCGTGTGTGTGTGTGTGTGTGTGTGTGTGTGTGTGTGTGTGTGTGTGTGTGTGTGTGTGTGTGTGTGTGTGTGTGTGTGACTGCCTCTCAAACCTCTAAGACAAGGACATGACTGATGTATATTTCAGCCACAGTTCCACAATCAAAGAAAGTCTTGTCGCCTTCTGATGCATCATCTAAATTTCATAAAGACTCCAACGCCATGAGCCCCTCCATGCCACAGTACCGCTGGCAAGCATAATGTCTATTTTCCTTTACCTCTGACACTTGCTCTTTGCGCCTGTCTATCTTCTTTCTCCTCCGTTTACGTCCTCTTCACAGGATCAAGGCAAATTCATGCGAGAGTGGCTCTCGGAGGCAGGAAGGGCTGGAGAGTGCCAGTGTCCCACAACATATACGTGTACACGTCTTGCTGTAACACTTTCTGTCTTTAAGTTGAATTCTGAATGTGCAGTGATATTTGAATACTGATGAAGCTGTGTGCTGACGGGGAAAAAAATAAATGAAGCAAGAAATCTGTTGTGCATTCACAATGTTTTACATTTCCAACTCTGGTTCCCCGATCCGCTTTGCTTTACGGTTTATTTATTGGCACCGGCTGTGGTTCTGAGTAAGTTCTCCTGAGCTAGATGTTTTTACCAAGAGGAGAGAGGGCATGCTTTTAAAACACACTGGGGCATTAGCACACTGTTAACAAGAGCTAATGAAATGCTTCGATCCTGTAAACAACTCTGTACTTGTAAGGGAGCAGGGAGCATGTGGCTCAGTGCTTTTAGCCACATACATGTGTGCTCACACACATGTACACACACATGCACACATGCATGTTCCTTCTCTGCTATTGCATGTGAGAGTTTATAAACTCAGTAAACAGCTAGTATGTTTAATTCAACAAGAAAGTTTAATTGCTTACTTATGACTTTTGACCATAACATGACTTAAAATTACTGCAGTGTCAATGCCATGGCAGTTTTGTTTATATTTCAACATATATGCAACTTAGTCACAGGATTTACAGTAGCAAGTTCCTTTATAATCATTAATTGACTATTGACTAATTATAGACTCTAGAATTTATAATGTGGCTGACATCCAAAGTGAAATCACCAAAATCACTTTAATACAAGTACGTGTCACCATGTCTTCATTAAATTGACATACTACATTAATTCAAATCTGACACCAGAGCTTTTGGGGATGCCTTCTGCTCTTGATATCCCCTAATAAGCTGAAATTGCATTTATTACATTGCTTTCAATCCGCACTGGAAAGCAACTCAAGCCCAGTAATCCATGCTTGCTACAGAAGCGAGAGTAATGCAAGACTACAGCATCAGCAGATGGCTAAATCAATAATATGTCTCGTAAGACATCTCATGAACATAAGACATAAACATAATTAAATAACTGCAGGAGTTGCCACAACACCATAGTGCATCAACATTAGCAATTGCATTCTGACAGGATGAAGAGATTTCTTAAGACCAAAAAAATAAAAAATAAACAAAAGAAACCTCAGTTCCTGGGCATTTTGTTCCCTTTTGTGTTTCTTGTCTGTTTGCGCCTGGTTGGGTATGGTTTGGAGATTATGCTTCATTTGACCAGTTTTTGCTTCATTTTTTTGGATAAATATGCAGTCATGTCAAAGTATTTGACAGCTTGAACAACATTCATTGCAATTAAAGGTCAAATGGCATGTAAACTAAACAGGGTGGACCATCAGTCGTTGCTGTGGTTTTGAATAGGGGGGAATTGCAGCATAACTGGGTGCATCAGCATTTGGCCATTTCCATAAATGCTCGCGGCTGTCTTGCTATTACTATTTTTAAATGCACTTGGGCTAAATGCCCTGTCACATCATTTGCGTTTTCACCAAATACGGCTACCATTTCCTAAAGGCCATATTCTAAAACAAATGCCCATTATCATGAAGTCTGCCTCAGCGAGTGAAACTTTGAGTCCTCGGTTGAGATCATTGACAGCTTGACGTGGCGAAGGTCAATTGAAATAACAGGTTTGTGCTTTATTATGAATTTAGCTCCTGTGTTTCACTTTGCAAGTGAGCTGGGAACATTGTGTCTGAGGGAAGGCAGGTAGCCGCCATCCACACACGGTAATGAGAAGGTTATGCTAAACCACACATGGCAAAACTTGTGATTAAGATTAATATTTCCTGAATATTTTTAACCAGTCATACAGCACATATGGATTGATGAGAGGTTAAGCTAAGAAAGAAAGTATGTGTGGCATCGTTAATATTATGTAGTTACTCCACCATAACTTGATATGACATATTACTTGATATGGCCTTTAAACACATGGCAATATAACTAAATTAGGAAACTGTGAACATAATTTTAGGGTAATCTTAACATAAATCTATTTACAGATTTACAGCCTCTCAAGGTTAGATTGTAAGTAAATTCCTCAACTTCTGCTACCAGTTAATACAAAGCAGAATGCTTCAGGACTTTCTATACAGCACTGGGCACTTACCTCTGGCTGTGCATGGTGCTTGCCACGTGGTCTAGTTAGAGAGATTTTCTATAATTCTTCTTTCTCTGAATATAAAGTCTTAACACAAATCTTTTATAAAACTAATGGCCTAAAAGTTTGTCTGCCCCTAACACATGCTATGGTCCCACTGCCTTCTTATGAATCAGCCATGATGAACACACAGGGAGCAGCTGTCTCCTCCCTGCACCCAGTCCACAAACACATAAACATGCAGTTAAATATTCTGTACTGTAATCTGGTGTGTCACTCAGCTTCTACCTTTACAAAGGTTACATGCATTAATGTCAGTCAGGGGGAGTCCCAGAAGTAGGGCTCCCCATAGCCACCCCACTTTTAAAGGTTCAGCGGCGCTGCACGTCACAGCCAGTATGAAGATACAAACAAGATGGCAAAGCGCATCAATCCGCCACTGCCTCCTGCCACTTTGATCTAATTCCACTCTTTGCTTTCTGATGCATGGAGCTGTCAGATTAAGGGCTGCTCAGGAGCATGCCATGGCTGTTGAGCTTGACAGCCTGTGTGATGGATTACAGACAAAACAAAAGGGTTATCACCTTCACCACCAACATTTCTATCCTTTCAGAGAGCTAGGGGAGGAGAACACATCGTTCTCCCCGACAGAGAGAATGCACTGGTAAAGGGAGAACGCAATGTCGAACACCTTACATGCATATACACAGCTGTACATAAAGCAATAACACCTGGATTCCAGCTCAAACGTGAAGAGTTAGGCCATTCTTCCAACCTCCAATCAGAAATGAGTGCTGGCCAGACCTCATATCCATTACCGCAGAAATGGTACAGTATATTGTCTGTATTGACTATTTTCCATGGTACACTGGAATTAAGGAATGTTACGAAGACTAGGGTGGTGCACTGGGTGGCATTGTGGCTTCACAGCTTCAGAGTCCCCAGTTCAATTCTGAGCTCAGGTGACTCTACAGTGGATATAAAAAGTGTACACACCCCGTTAAAAGGATAGGTTTTTCTGATGTAAAAAAAATGAGACCACGATAAATAATTTCAAAATTTTTCCCACCTTTAATGTGACCTATAACCTGTACAATTCAATTGAAAAACAAACAAATCT
>JAODTV010000028.1:30359415-30369515 GCA_025399955.1 Galeichthys feliceps
ATAACTCAGAAACTAAGAGGGATAGAGAGGTGATCTAAAGTTCAAATGAAACAGAAAACTAAATCCTACTTTATGGTGTGCATATGACCTCACAATTACGTCATTAAATGATGTCAGTGATGTGTTATGACATAAAAATAGCATTTTTTTTCAGCCGCCTTAATCAAAATTGCATTTTTCATATTTCAGAAACTAACGGATAGAAAAATGATGTGAAGTTGAGACCGCCACCGCTGGGCGGGATTTGCTCGCGTTAAGCTGCTTTCATTAAATCAGTATTCCTGCCTTGCTGTAGGTCAGAAATGACCAAGCATGAATACTGGAGGCTTATTTTCAGAACCCACAAGTCTGGGTTTGTGCTTTTGAAGTGAACGCTTCATGTTCTTTTATATAATCCATGTTGAGGCAAAAGTGTCTGAAAGCATCTGTTTCCTGTTCAGAGTGCTGCAGACCTGTCATGATGATGCATCCAAATTTCTCCACCTTCTGGCCAAGCCTGGCTGCCCTTATTTGGAGCAAGAGGACTTTGTTCCATTCCTGCAGGTATGGGGTATTAGCTCGGAGAGAACTCTGCTGAACATCCAGCACATGTGATGTCTAGCTTACTTACTGAAGCCAAAAAAAAATAAAAAAAAAAGGCAGATGGCTGTAACGCATTGCCTATTGATTATGTGAAAGAGGCCTGTTATGCAGCAGGTTCTGAGACGGTTTAGCTATAAAGAGCTGAGTAGTAGACTGAGAAGTTTCCTCATGTACAAAGGGTCATTAATAACTCTTGACATTCAACCAAATAATACGTTTAGCAAATGTTGTTTTGTTTATGTCCAATATTAAGGCTGTGCATCAGGTGATTATTGCAGCCGGAATTGCAGTCACATTGAAATGCAGAAGGTCTCTGCGTCCTCTCTCTCGAGGGCAGAGTTGTAACGAGCATTATATGCCATGCTGGCTATTTCTCTAGCCGTTATACTGTTAGCTCGTGATGGACGCCTCACTCATATTCAGGATGGCAGGAGCAGCCACTGGGGGTCAACAGCCCTTCTCCTGCCGAGGAAATACACTTTGGCATTCACGCTTTAATTTGTGTTGTGTGGCTTCAGCAATTGCTTTGACTGTTTTGATGAATGAAAAAAGTATTGTGGTGGAGTACATTTGACTGTATGTGCCTGCACCCAAAAAGAGGTGATTTATGTGTTTTCCTATTATTTAATTTCATATGGGGAAGGAGTCCAGACCCCCCCGCCCCATCCCCCCACCCCAATAAGTCACGGCCATTTGAATTTGGTTTTGCCCTTGCAGAAAACTGCACTAGATCAAAACCCTTTAAATGTCTGCACATCCTTGGTCACTATGATGTTCTTTGCAAATGGGCATACCAAAAGGTTTTTTGGGGGTTTTTTTTCCCCTTCATCACTAATCTAAATCAGAGACCATTAGCAGAGCACAAATTGCTTCAACAAGTCTTTTTTCCTCATATGACTGCCATTTGTACTGGTGACTTTGATGTGATATTGGTATCTGAGAAGCATTGTGAAATTCTCATCTCTTTTCTTTAAGGATGTGGTGGATTCACATGCAGGCCTTGCTTTTCTGAAAGAGGCCTCAGACTTTCACTCACGCTACATTACCACAGTAAGGGCAACACAGCATTACTGAAACAAAGTTGTGTTTAATTTGAAATACTTTTGATGTAGTTTTGGATTGTAGATTCATTTTATGACTTTTTTCCTTGAGCCAAACACATTTTCCAACCAACAGGTAATTCAAAGGATATTTTATAACGTCAACCGATCATGGACGGGAAAAATAACATGTTCAGAGCTACAGAGAAGCAGTTTTCTTCAGGTTGGGAGGCTTTTATATCATTGTGTATTGTGTGATGAGTGTTATTAACTGGTGTGTAAGACCTTTTACAGGTCACACTGTATTTTCACAGAATGTGGCTTTACTGGAAGAGGAGGAGGATGTGAACCAGCTGACTGAGTACTTTTCCTATGAGCATTTCTATGTCATCTACTGTAAATTCTGGGAGCTGGACACTGACCACGATCTGTACATAGACCAGAGGGATATGGCACGGCACAATGATCAAGGTAGCAGTCCAGTCTGCTTAAAAAAAAAATTTATAATAATAATAAATTGGTGTTTCATAACTGCCTTCATGTTTCTATATGAAGTCAAATGTCTTTTCCATCCCTCACCACATCACATAGTTCTGCGTTTAGTGAAGAGGAATAAGATCAATAGGACAATAATTTTCTCGCACTGAATTTCATGCAACATGATGTCATGTCTGTCACTTAAATTGATCCGTCTCTTTTAAACCATGTATTTTAAAATTGTGTTAAAATAGTTAACGAGTGAGAACATAACTACATGGCACAATTATGAGGTAAACGTAACTTTTCATATGTATTTGTAATGGGTTTTTTTTTTTTTCTTATTCCCCTGGTTTTTTTTTTTTTTTTCTTTTCTTTTTCTTTCCTAGCCATCTCCCACAGAATGATTGAAAGAATATTCTCAGGAACTGTAACAAGGTACAGCCGGTTGCCTTTGATAATTACTATTTCATTACATTAAAAACAATGTAATGTGCATAATCTAATCTCCTCCTTTTAGTCTTTCAATACAAAGTAAAATTGAATCCATAGGACCCTAGTAGTGTCTTGTATGGTTGTTAATTTCTGTTTATTTGTGATGAACAGAGACAGGAAGGTTCATAAAGAAGGCCGGTTGAGTTATGCTGACTTTGTGTGGTTTCTTATCTCCGAGGAAGACAAGAAGACTGAAACCAGGTAGCAGCCAGCTAGCTCTTATCTTTATGCTCCTAATATACTGCATTATGAATTGACTGCTGACTTTTTGCTATCTTTTTAAATACAGGTCTTTTATATTGCATCAAAACTAAACAAGACAACGAATAAATAGATTAGATCATTTGTGCTTTGTAAATGTTATTGTGGACCGAAATAAGCGCTTCACTGTAAAAGGCTTAAATAATTGTTGCAACTCTTGGCTCTGTAGCATAGAGTACTGGTTCCGGTGTATGGACCTGGATGGCGATGGAGTTCTGTCCATGTACGAGCTGCAGTACTTCTATCAGGAGCAGTGTCAGAAGCTGGAGACCATGGCCATTGAACCACTGCCATTTGAGGACTGTCTCTGCCAAATGCTGGATCTGGTCAGGCCTGAGATGCCAGGTAGCCTTTGTTTGTTTGTTTGAATAAAGAGAGCAAGTCTGTGGTGTTATGCAAGTATTTGTGTATTCTAAAGTGTTTGTTATATATATATATATATACACACACATATACATACATATATACACACACACACACACGGTGTCGCTTCCTAAAATCAGTACAGATGGTGGTGAATGCACTGAATGCTGACTGCTGAAAACCATTGTAGAAAATTTAGTTAATACTTGTATTTGATTATATTCGGTTTAGGAAAGATCACCCTCCGGGACTTGAAGAGATGCAAGCTTGCTCATGTGTTCTTTGACACGTTCTTCAATATTGAGAAATATCTGGATCATGAGCAGAGGGATCCATTCATAATGGCAAAGGTAATGACCAGTGTTCACATATTTCTTGTGTTTGGACAAACCGTTCTAATTCTTTGTGCAATAACTATTCTAAACATTCCTTCCAGGATGCTGAGAGTTTGGGACAGGAGATTTCAGACTGGGAAAGATATGCTGCAGAGGAGTATGATATTTTGGTGGCCGAGGAAGCTGCCAATGAGTACAATGATGGGTAAAGCATCAGGATTTCATCATCTATTTCATATTGTTGGCTTGTCACGTCTCCGCTCATGCATCATTAATATCAGAGTGCTGCCTCTCACCTTAGAACATGTCCATATTCCAGCCTGGGTAAGCTTTCACTAAAGACAAACTTTAAAAACAGCTGTATGCAGGACAAGTCATTCATTTCGAAGACATTTGGCATTGTTTATGGCATTAAATGACCAGTATTCACTGTAGTGTCAGACATTCTACAACAAATTTGAAATTCATCTTTTGGTTAAAGTAAAGACCAATGATTATAACACTTTTTCCATCAGTAAACTAATGGCATCACTTTTTAAATAGTGTTCTACTTTTCATGAGAGTGGAGCAAATGGTTTGTGGATCGAGGTCTATTTTGATGTGCTGTGTGTTGTGTGCTGGTTTTAGGAGCACCACTGATTTCTGAAGGCAGCTTCTGTTTTGAGGTCTATAGGTAAGATAGTTTAAGTGCAGGGTGTTGGTCCTTGTTCACATGGGGCCCACTCGCTCAAGTCCCAGGGAACCCAAGTCCTCTTGTTTTCTTATTGATTTAATCATGCTGACTTTGAATATTGCCATTCACTTTTTTTCCCCAGAATGTCACTCTTTCTGATATAAAGTGGGCAGGCCTAATGTGGGGTAATGTTGAATAAAGATTAGCCTCTCCAACCATATGGCAAGGCTGATGACACTTGCCCTGCCCACATATATTATTTGAAAACTGCATTTAGTCTGAGAAACCAAGAAAGTAAAAGCCAAGTCGCCCATGAAAGCTAATCCAGCAATCAAATCCTACTGTTGATGCATCCCAGTTTTCCCCTGCTGTCTGTGTCTGTCTGAGTGAAGTAGCAGGCTGTGAGACTCAGACAGATAGGTGTCAATCAAATATGCTGACCAGAATATTAAGACTTCTCAGATTTTATGTGTAATATCACATCATGGAAACATTTTAACATGCTACATGTTCCCTGGGACTTTTAACAGTTCATCAGTCCACTCTCTTCACCCTGGTGCTCCTTGCATTTCCAGTCCTCCAGTGATCTTTTTTTCCCACATACTTTTTGGCCTGAATAGTTTCAGCTTAACTTTTGTTAAATGGAGCTATGTTTTATCTGAGTTTCTTTACTCAGCAACAGATAAGTGACCAATTCAGTGTGAAATGTATTTTCTGTAACGGTATTATCCAGTGGTGTGAAAGCTGCACTTGTCAGTCAACACTAGTCATGTTCAGGATTAATGAGCGAGTAATCAGTTGCTGTTGTCTTTTCCAGCTACGAGAACCCCCTGGTGCCAATTGACTGCATCTCCAGTGAGTTTGACCTGTGCAGTGAGAAGAGGCACTTGTTTGAGTTTGCTAACCCTCACTGTAACCTGGACCTGGAGGAGTACGAATACGCAGACGATTTTGAATGACAGCCACTTGCAACAACATAAACATTAAAACTATACACAGACACACAACACCCAGCAGAGCACAGCAAAACAGGCCGTGTGCAACTAACACCATGCCCGTAGCCATTCCCTATAAAACACATCAATGCAGCTACATGCATGAGCTTACAAGTTCATGTCTGTACTCTGACTGGCCAAAGAGTGTGTTCCAGGTTCTAGTTTAGAAGCAAATACACCAATATCCTGGTGAAACACATGAAGGGGAAGGCTTGTGCTTGCCCAGCACACCAGCAGTGTAGAATCAGCTGTACAGAGCCTGGCAGCTCCCACAGAGCTCGGTGCCTGATCAGCACTAGATGAGCACTAGGCCTGTCAGGCTTGTCTGTCTGCACAGGAACCAAACGGCAGGTTATTGAAGAACACTTGAAATCCTCTGTGTGCTTCAAGTGTAGAATATTCAACACTTAAATTGGCAAATCTTACATTCCACAAATTAACCAAAGTCACTGCAGACTTGAGCTTGATTTCATGGATGGTGTATTTCTAATAACGCTGTGTGTAGGTGTCTGAAATGCCTCACACTCAGAGCCTCTTGCAGGGGGAAAACTGTTTTTACAAATACTGTGCCTCCGGTCAGCATCTACTTTGCTGTTTCACAGATATGAACATTTGTTTTAAATTATAGATTTATTTATAAAGATTTCTACATATTTATTTGCTGTTTGCTGTGTTTTGTTCAAAGTGTCAGATTTATCTGAATTCTAAATAAAATTTGTTCTTTTTTTCTATAAAAGTACCTCGAACAATGTACTTTACGAATGAAAAAAGTGAGCCATTTTTGAGTTTAATAAAGTATTATAACTTCATTCATCCTGTATACAATGAGTGACATGCATCTGAATGTGAATCCTGCTTTTGTGTGTGTGTGTGTGTGTGTCAGTGTCAATAATAGTTATGTTAGGTCTCAATAATGAAATATAGCAAACAATTTACTCATGAAAACATTTCAAACTTATTTTACATACCTGTTCAAAAGAAATGGAAGCCTCTTTAACTACAGACATGTCAGGTCACAGCTGTTAGCAACATTTTTAAATATCTTTTCCCAACTGATTAAAAATATTTGTTGTCGACGGTTAGTACAACTGTTATTGCTATCAAAAATACAATAGTTTTAAAAAAAATCTGTATAATTTGTGATTTCTACTTAAAACTAGCTGTTTAACCAAGTGTGAATGTATTTGTTTAACCAGTTCATCCTGGATGCATAGTAGAAAGTCTAAATTTTTTTATGTATTGGAAAGATGTTCTGCCTTTTATGTTACATATTGGTATTATTTGCAATGACTGCTTTAGTCTTGAAATTGAGCAGATTATTTGCACCTGAGAGAGAAGAGCAGCAATTATCCAAAAATGATGTATTTATTTGCAGTATAGAAATGTACTTCAGTGTAGAAACGGGTGCCATTAGATTTTTTTAAATCGTATTATAGTGTGGTACCTGGTCAGTTGTGTGTATTTAGACTCTGATATTACATATTTGCTGAGATTGAGCTGAACAGTGATCATACATGATGATTCTCTCTAGTGAAGTTCTTATTAGAAGTCATTATTGTAGAGATTTGGACAGAAAAGATGGATGGAGACTATTAAAGAATCTCTTTTTTTATATAAATGAAATGACAGTGAAAAGGTTAACATTAATATATACAAGCTGTATATCTATACAATACAATCAAATAGGTGAATATTAATCTGAAACTGAAAAGAAATAAAAGTGTCAGTTTGAGAGAAGAGGGCAAATGGTGATTAATAGACCCCACCCTCGGAGTGTGTTGTGCTGTTCTGGGATATAGCATGAGCGCAGTTTGGCTTTACGTATCTCAGAAGAAACACATGCCTAATATAACAGCAAAGAAGACAAAATGTACATTCTATCATCTTTAACTTAGATCTGATTTAAATGAGAACCAAAAAAATGATGCAATGCAAAACCAATAATTAAAGTGCTAAGTCTTTAGCACCAATGCATTCCATCACTGCTTACAGTAAATGTATATCAAATAAAATTGAAAATACAGTAAAAAATAAAATAAAATTGCATGAGGTCATATGGAATATGAAGAGGAAACATCTTGGGCACATTAAATACTGCGTCATTCTTATTACCCTCGATAAACATCTTTGAATGGACTTTCATGAGGACATCAAATGTCTATTTCTATTGTGTCCACGTCCACTTCCTCAGCAGTGACCCCTGGCTGTATATCGGCCGTTTCCCTGCTGTCAGGCTGCTCTCTGAGCGCAGTGCTCTGTTCCGCAACTCTCAGCTCGTGGCTGCACAGAGGAAAAGGAACTGGTGTCAAAAATGACTCTTATTGATCATGTATTTTAAAAATGCTAATATTTTAATTCGTTAAGCACATTAATACACTGTACACTATTACATTAATACATTGTACACATCATACACTTGTGAGGCCTGGATATTTTGCTGTCAGTACACATCACAGCTCACCTTTTCAGCTGTTTGGCCCCTTTAGTTTCTGTACATGGTTGTGAGAGTCGCAGATCTCCTGTAAATACAGAATGAGTTTGAGGACATAATGTAGTCGTGTGTCCTATAGTCAGTGCCTGTAGTAAAACTGCTGACTCAGTACCGACTTTGTGACTTGTCGTACCTTCAGATGCAGCAGGTTTGATGGAGGGCGATCTAGAGCGATTATTGAGTGAGAGCTGTTTATTAGTGTCAGAGCTGATGAAGGACACTGCGTCTTCTCCCTCGGCTGTGCCCTGTAGAGACGCTCTGTAATAAATGAGAGGCATCCAGCGCTCCTCCCTGTTACTGATGCTCTGCTCACCAGTGTATCGTTGCAGATAGCTATATCTGATCAGGGAAACAGAGAAAAGTGCTTGTTTTTGCTGGAATATAAAGATTTGCAAAAATATAGGCTTCTTTACCAAAAATGAACACAGCTATGCTCCCTGAGTCAAATCCCACAGTGTACATAGTGCTGCTTGCTCTTTCTCTGCAGTGCTGATTTACTCACATGGTCTTCTTGTCAGGTTTCAGTAGCTTGCTGGAGAACTCGCTGAGGATGGTGAGGTAAGAGAGGTATGGCGGCGAGTGCTTCTCTGACTGCTGAACAAAACCCTGGAAAACAAAGTCAATGCCATCCCTGCAAAGAAACAAAAATACAGCACCATGGTTGGGGGAGATGGTTCAATTATATATGATGCCCTAGCCATGTTAGTGTCCAACCTGTCCTGTTCATTCTCCTTCTTTCCTGACAGACTGTAAATAACAGCATTAAAGGTTAACCAAACTAACCTTTATTAGTTAAAGCTAACCTCTGGTTACCTTTGCTATATAACTGCTATATAATTACTTAGTACTGTTTGATTTTACTCTTCTACACTTATATACTATAATGAATTTTTAATCCCACTATCTGTCAGCCAGAAGAGGATGGGTTCCATTTTGAATCTGGTTCTTCTCATGTTTTCTTCCTCAGGGAATGTTTAATTGCTATTACGTCTGGCTCTAAATCTACTGTTAAAGTGGCATACAAATAAGATTGAAAAGATTTGAATTGGATACATAATCTCTTTTCTGTCACACTGCTAAACAGCACTGAATAACGGAATGATATGGATTTTAACATCAGTTTCAATTTAAAACAACTATTGAGTTTCAATCTCGGTAGAAAGCAAAGAATGTAATTTTTATTAGCAATCTTGAGCTCCCTGCAAGCAATAATAAAATAAAACATGAAATAAAAATTAAGCTATAAGCTCAATAAAATTACAGTCGTTCAGTTACGAGTTCATAAAACATCTGTGTTCTGGTCATGTAAGCAAGTTAATGCTAGCTAAGATGAACCATTATTAAAAATATAACAGACTTGGTGGAGGAAACGTTATTCCACCGCAGCAGGACACCCTGGCTGTTTGTTAACTCTTACATGCCTACTTAAAACTACATATAAAATGATTGCCAAAAGAAAAGTACGTAAGATAACGACGAATTAAGTATCAGCATCAGCAACCCAGCCTGTGCTGCTGTAGAGACTGAACAGTGCTACCTGTGGATCATGGCCAGAGACTCGCGGGATTTGATCTGATCCCAGCCAAAGGTGAGTGAGAAGCGTCTGGCCAGCTCTTTGATGGTGCTGTAGGTCTGCACTCCTGAACTGCACACGCTCCCAGTGTCCTGCTCCTGCTTCAACCGCAGGTACAGCTGCACACAGTGAGGAGTGTAGAAGTCAGTATAACCCCTCCCCGTTCACCTTTCACATTAATATAGATGTAATACCTGCTCCTAAAGTTGTGTCTATGCTGAATTCCTAACACAGACAGTTGTGAACTGATTGTATTGTAGAAAATGTATACTGTCCTGGGTCTCACCTAGAATTCACATCAGATACAACATACAAAAATGACAATGTATTGCGTGCATGGTGTAAATGTAACTTAGCATCTTTTAAAGTGCTACCAGCAGAAAAAGAGCAACAGTGCTTTGTTTTTAGCTAGAAACACAATGACCATACATGCAATGGAACAGTGAGTGTGGGAACATCATATGAGGCAGTGGAACAGTGAACAAACAGCATATTTGTGTTTGTCTTTGAGCTTGTGTTGGTAGAATGAAAATTATTCTATCCACATTCACTGGATATGAGCAATCGCAAGCTCTGATTGGCTACTCTACTACCAGGCTATCAGCTCATATACCATGAGTAGAGAAAAACAAAATGGCGGCGCGTGTTGCTGAACCAACCAAGGACGAAATAAATGAATGAAAGTATTTGATGGTAAGAACGTATCTTTTTTATTTTTCAAGAATGATTATTATTATAGCATTTTTCACAAATTGCTCCTGTCATTTCACCGGTTTGTTTACATTCTTCATCTTTAAGCATTAAAATTTGTTGAA
>JAODTV010000028.1:30543247-30556496 GCA_025399955.1 Galeichthys feliceps
GGTCCAAAGTCCTCTTTTCAGATGAAAGTAAATTTTGCATTTCATTTGGAAATCAAAGTCCTAGAGTCTGGAGGAAGAATGGAGAGGCACAGAATCCAAGGTGCTTGAAGTCCAGTGTGAAGTTTCTGCAATCTATGATTTGGGGTGCCATATCATCTGCTGGTGTTGGTCCACTTTGGAAAGCTTGTCAGAATTTCATGCTTCCATCTGCTGACAAGCTATATGGAGATACCGATTTTCCTTTTCCAGCAGGACTTAGCACCTGCCCACAGTGCCAAACTACTACCAAATGGTTTGCTGATCATATTACTGTGCTTGATTTGGCCAGCCAACTTGCCTGACCTGAACCCCATAGAGAATCTCTGGGGTATTGTCAAGAAGATAAGAAATGCCCGACCCAAAAATACAGACCGCTATCAAAGCAACCTGGGATTTAATAACACCTCAGCAGTGCCACAGGCTGATCGCCTCCATGCCACACCGCATTGATGCTGTAATTCGTGGTCAAGGAGCTCCAACCAACTATTGAATGTATAAATGAACACACTTTTCAGAAATTGGTCATTCTGTATTGTAAATCCTTTTTTGATTGATCTTAGGAAATATTCTAATAATTTGAGATACTGGATTTCTGACTTTGGTGAGCTATAAGCCATAATAAAGATTAAAACAAACAAAAAAAGGCTTGAAATGTTGAACTTTAATGAATATAGAATGTATGAAAGTTTACGTTTTTGAATTAAATTAAGAAAAAAATTGAGATACACTAGTATTGTCTTATTGCTGAGACCTGAGTATTGTCACCTGAGAGACCTTGATTTTCTTGCCAGTATAAGTTTTTTTTTTTAAATTTTTTTTTTATTTTGTTTAACTTAAAGCGTCATGATGACCCCAAATTTTAAAAGTAACTGTAGTTTGATTGTTAGTGGCAAGTAACTTGTGCATATTGAAACAATATGGTGGTTTCCCACAAGTCATTGCAGCATGACATCACATTCCCAAGCCCTACTGATTTTGTGGGCTTGGCTTTTGGCTCCCCTTCCTCAAATGTCTGAAATTAGGACTGCTTCTTGCCAATTGCTTATTCAGATTTGCTTTTTGTTCTCTGTGGAAGACACTCCTGGATGGGATGGTGGCCGTAACAACTGCTTTGTTAATGGATACCATGACAATCGCATGAATGGGGCTGGAAACTTTAATCGTGGTCCCCCTCGCAATGACCGAGGTGGCCGTGGCAACTTCCGTGGAAATAGGGGTGGTAATACCTTCAGCCAACCCATACATAACACAAGTAAGAACTTTGTATTCCTTTGGTAGAACATTTAATCTGTAAATGTTTATACTTGTTTTCTAAGAATATACTGTTTTCAACTGTTAAGGGTTACTTTGAGTTTGTCTCATAGATGCAAATATTTTTGTAGCCTACAGTGGCTTTGATAACAAAGATGGAGGCTGGAACACAGCTTTGAACAGGGATGCTTACTCTAGCTTCGGTGGACGTTCTGACAGAG
Source organism: Galeichthys feliceps (assembly GCA_025399955.1). Classification (NCBI taxonomy): domain Eukaryota; kingdom Metazoa; phylum Chordata; class Actinopteri; order Siluriformes; family Ariidae; genus Galeichthys; species Galeichthys feliceps. The sequence continues at coordinate 30,544,759 of JAODTV010000028.1, forward strand.
GGAAGTCTGCTTTCTTCAATGACAGGGGCACAAGCTCGAGAGGAAGGTAATGGGCATATTTCATGACATGTTTCTACAGAACTTTTGCTGTTATACATACAGCAAAAGTTTTCATTTAAGGTAATCCATAAATATTTTTTCTGTGATGCCATGTTTTAAAAACAATGTTATTTTACAGGTATGAGCGTGGGGGCTTTAGTGCTGGAGGTGGAATAGGAAACAGTCGGTGGGTAGAAGAGTCCAGGGATGAGGAGGACTGGTCAAAGCCTACTCCACCCAATGAGCGTGTGGAACAGTACGTACCAGAACCAACTGCTAATTACGCTTCCCCAAAGAGCCCATCTGCACCTTTTTAACTAAGCCTTTCTTCTCCCTCTATTTCTGTCTCTCCTCATCGTTTGCCCTCAGTGAGCTGTTCTCTGGAAGTAACACAGGGATTAACTTTGAGAAGTATGATGACATTCCTGTGGAGGCCACTGGCAACAATTGCCCTGGCCCTATTGAGAATGTAAGTATCGCAGTGGTGATTTTTAAAAAAGACTTGTAAATGTCCAACACCAAAGTTGAATATAGCTTTATACCATTTCTTTTTCAGTTCCATGATGTTGACATGGGGGAAATCATAATGGGTAACATAAATCTGAGCCGCTACACCCGTCCCACCCCTGTGCAGAAGCATGCCATTCCCATCATCAAGGCCAAGAGGGACCTAATGGCCTGTGCTCAGACAGGTAGGTCGTTTTCCACATCGGGTACAAGTCTAAACTCGGTCCTTGTTTTCATGAGTGGCTGTTTGGCAGCGTGAATTATTACACGTGTTGCATTTTGTTCAGGCTCTGGGAAAACTGCAGCATTCCTGCTCCCAGTGTTAAGTCAGATCTACACTGATGGACCAGGAGAGGCCTTGCAAGCTTCTAAAACCAGTGGCCAGGTACTAATGCCTTTCTAATCACCAATAAGTGATTTTGTTAGTGTAGTTTTTGTAAAGGCCTTTGTGTCTTTACAAATGATTGATATGACCCAGTTACAGTGCAAATTCTAACTGCACTGCTCTATTAGGAGAATGGAAAATATGGCCGTCGTAAGCAGTATCCCATGTCCCTGGTCCTGGCTCCAACCAGAGAACTTGCTCTACAGATTTATGATGAAGCCAGGAAGGTATGTCCAACAGTTTCCTCACTCTTGGCAGACCCGACTGCTAATTTCTTTTCAGATATGATCATTGCTTACTGGCTGTGTTGTAGTTCGCATACCGCTCCAGAGTGCGTCCGTGCGTAGTGTATGGAGGGGCTGATATTGGCCAGCAGATTCGGGATCTAGAGAGGGGCTGTCACCTGTTGGTGGCCACGCCAGGACGTCTGGTAGACATGATGGAGCGTGGCAAGATTGGCCTGGACTATTGCAAGTGAGTGCTGGAACCAGAGGCACAGTGTGAAGAGCTCACAGCAGTGATTTTATGTACTTAATGCAAAGGAGGCACTTCTAGTTTCCTTTTAGACAGTGAGGCTAAACTTTTCCTGTATTCCTCTCCACCAGTTATCTGGTTCTGGATGAAGCTGACCGAATGCTGGACATGGGTTTTGAGCCACAGATCAGGCGTATTGTGGAGCAGGATACCATGCCACGCAAAGGCGCACGCCAAACCATGATGTTCAGTGCCACCTTTCCCAAGGAGATTCAGGTGAGTGATTCTATTTCCACACACCTCTTTTTGCTTGTGCACATCATTTCTTTATTAGCAGCCATTAAGAGCATGCGTGTCGTTTGCAGATCTTGGCCCGTGACTTCCTGGAGGAGTACATCTTCTTGGCTGTGGGCCGTGTAGGCTCCACCTCCGAGAACATTACCCAGAAGGTGGTCTGGGTTGAAGAGAGTGACAAACGTTCATTCCTGCTGGATCTGCTCAATGCCACAGGTAGAGCCACCTGTTTCTGTTCTTGTGGTGTAGTCTGTATAGTAAACAGTCATACATGTAGAAAGTTCCCAGATGAATACTGCTGAAAAAGACATGAAATAATAAGGGGTAGTAATGGGGTATTGAAAGGTTCAATGTTTGTTGCAGAATTTGATGTTCTTGTAGTTGTCTGTTTAATGTAATATCTGCTTATGGGTCTTGAAGAAAAGATGGATTGATTTTATCTGTATTGTACTATAGTTTTGTAGTGTGTTTTTGTTTTTTTTAAAGAAACCTGTTTTCAGTTGTAAAAGATGCATAAAGTTTACTGGGAGGTTTGGTTCTATTTAGTCATTCCAAGTGAGGTTCAGGAAAATGCAACTGAAACTCCTGAGAGGCCAGGTAAGTGTGGGCTTTTGCAGTCCAACATAATAAAACACATTCACATTCTATTGGTCTTCTTTACATTCTCCTTTCCCTTCCTTCATATGCTTTAATATATTGAACTTTTTAGGTAGGATCCTTGTCTAATACTCATTCGCTCTCTTCGCTCTGCCTTTGCCAAAAGTATCATTTTAGTTTTGGTATGTGTAATTTGCTTGCGATGTGACCCATTTTCCATCCATTTGGATGTTACCTCTGGAAATCATGGCTAACTGTGGTAACAGATTTTCCAGTTGTGCAGCTGAAGTAATTTTAAATTTGTGTTCAAGTAAGCCTGTTGCTTTAACTCAAAGGACATGTCCATTTAGTTAAAGCGCATCCTTAAAATGGATGAGCGGGAATAAAAATGGCCTTGATCTGGTGTTTCCATGGTTACCCGCACAACATTATGCACATGAATGTGAGTGGCTGCTTGGAGGAGCTCTCATCTGTATCTTACCATAGCAACGTAGCATGGAGATGCAAAAGCATGTAGAGAAGTGTCCTCGGTCACTGTTGCCATCTCAACTTTATCTAAGCAAAAGCGGCTGCTGGCGAGAAGCTGAGGAGTGAATGGAGTCCTTTCAGAGAAAGGCCTTGTTCACTCCTGACTCACTCACCTCACATCCTCTTGAGCTTTGCTTTGATAGCCATTAAAGAAAGCTGTGACAAACATTGAACCCGGTTTAATTCCATTTTCCTTTCTTTTAAGGCAAGGGTTTCTCTACTCATATTTTGATGCAATGAAGGAATCTCACTTAATGGTTGTCAAATGATGCAAAACTGTCTTGGTTGCCATGTTTTAGTTGTCATTTGTACTTTTTATTTTTGGATGTTTGTATCAAGTGGCTTGCTCTTGTGTGGCATGTAGACCTGAGACTGTTTCTGGATGCAGGGAAAGATTCCCTCACGCTGGTGTTTGTGGAGACTAAGAAGGGTGCAGATGCTCTAGAGGACTTCCTGTATCGTGAGGGCTATGCTTGTACCAGCATTCATGGTGACCGCTCTCAGAGGGATCGGGAGGAGGCGCTTCACCAGTTCCGCTCGGGTCGTTGCCCCATTATGGTCGCCACAGCCGTGAGTATATCCTGAGTGTTCTGTAGAAGCCTGTGGCTCTTGTGTTGTGGAGCAGTAATGTTAATTGTACTCCCAACATCACAGGTGGCTGCTCGTGGTCTGGATATCTGCAATGTGAAGCATGTCATCAACTTTGACCTGCCCAGTGACATTGAGGAGTACGTCCATCGCATTGGGCGCACTGGACGTGTGGGAAACCTTGGTGAGTTCATCAAAGAGCATTAGTGGGCTGAGTTTCTGCTTGGTGCACTGCCAGAGAATTTGATGAAAAATGTAATAAACACTGTAAGCTCTTATTTTGATCACTTCTGATAAAAAAGCCGGGTTCACACCAGTCATGTCACCTGTTCAGGTTGTTATAAATGTGCTTTATGATGCATGATATAGTCTTAGGAAAAGACGCTTGGGGTACAAAGGTGCTTTTGTGCATCAAGTTAAAATGAGGATTTCTTTAAGCAGCACTAGTTATCATGCTTCAGAGCTTTTAATTCAACGAGTAATGTTAACAAACATAAACACCTCATGTTAACAAAATGCAGAATGAAGAAAAATTTTAATAAAACAGCCAAAGACTCCTGTTGCATTAGGTTTTGTTGAGGGCACAAACACAGCAGGCTTTATAAAGTCCTGATTAGCTCTGAGCTGTAACAATGACACACATCGCTGTATGTAGTTCAAGCAAATAAATAACATGGTGCATCCTTCTGTGGGTGACACCCCCATACCCCACTGAAATGGTGTTTGAAATATGGGGTATGAGGGCAGGAAAAAAAGCTCTGCTACTCCAATTGCCAATCTTTTATTTTTTATTTTTTTTAAATTGTACTTGTGTATTAATTCAGGTTTGGCCACGTCATTCTACAATGACAAGAACAGTAACATCACCAAGGACCTGCTGGACATCTTGGTGGAGGCAAAACAGGAGGTTCCTTCCTGGCTGGAGAGCTTAGCCTTTGAGCACCAACACAAGAACAGCACCCGAGGCCGTTCCAAGAGGTGCAACCTTCTTATTTAGATTTTCTGTTTTTGTTTATTCGTTCACTTATGCTTTAATGTTTACTGTATCTAATGTTTCACTGGTGTGCAGGTTCTCTGGTGGTTTTGGGGCCAGAGATTACCGTCAGATGGCTGGAGGTGTCAACAGCTTTGGCAGCCGTGGTGTTCGTAATGCAGGAGGTAACCGTGGTTTTGGTGGTAATAAGGGTAAGTGCAACTCGAAACCTCTCGCTTACTTAGGCAAAGGGGGATTCTTTTAAATGGTTTTTTTGTATAAAAGTTTTAGGATGGTATAGGAATTTTTTTTTTTTTTTTTTGTTGAACTCGCAGATGCCCATGATTTGGTTACTGTGATTGGTAGGGTTGACCAGAGTAATGCCCGCCTTCCCAGCCAGAAAGCATGACCAATTCTGCTCCCTTGGATAAAATAGGCTCTTGTTGATGGCTTTTTTTTTTTCTTTGTCTCTCTTGTCTCAGGTGGCTTTGGAAATTTTGTTAATGATGGCTATGGGGGAAGTTATGGAAACTACGGAGCAAGCTACACCCAAGTGGACTGGTGGGGCAACTAAATGTCTCTGTGCAGTGGCTTGCCATGCCAGACTAGCTGAATGGAAACCACATGTTAACTTAAGCCAGACTCTGCGCCCTGTGTAGCTTTAAGAACTCGCAGTACATTACACGCTGTGATTCTCTGCCTGCGTTCAGAATGGCTGTGGCAGAACAGAGCGTCACTTTGTAGTCAGGAAACAACAATGGACACCTGGTTATGTTTGATCTAGAACATTGGGCTTAGTTTTCAGCTACACCTTTCTTTGTTTTGAAGCAAAAACTGAGGATCATTTATATGTTAATGTACTGTGCCTTTAAATTTAAACAGGACATTGTTTTATCGTTTCACTGAATGAACTTGGCCAAGAGCTCAATTTGTTTTTGTTTATAAGGCGTATAAAGCTTGTACTTAATCAAACCTTGGCAAAAAGGAAAATGTGGCTTGACATGAGCCACAATTCCATTTGAACTTCAAATTGACGTAGGGATATCATGTAGCCTACATTACAGGCCAGAGAACTAACAGCTCATGGAAGCAGCACAGAAGCGCTGGACAAGTGTTTATTCATACGTGGCAACTTTGCTATAAAGGATAAAGAGTTCTGACTTCTTGCTCACTCTATCCTGGGTAGGCACCGATTTAGGTATATGATAGTCTTCAGAAAGGCCATTCCAGTTGTGATAGGAATAGTCATGACAAAATGGTAAACACTCAGTGTTAACTACACTCTGGTTAACAATACACAGTGCTGGAACTTGTTACTCCACTGCTTTTAATTGACTTGACAGTGTTATGGCAGCTAGTAAGTACCACATGCTAGCCACTGTAAGCAGGCAGCATTTTTTGTTATTTTTTTTCTTGAAACATTTTGATGGAAGAGAGATTTGAAATAATCATGGGGGGGTGGGTATTTTTGATAATGTTTCATCACAAAAACAACAAAATATGCCTGCCAACTTAAAGGCAAATTTCAAATGGCTTAAAAAGGACCATGGTACCAAAGTGACCCTGCCTCTTGTCATGGCCTCTTTGGTCGTATACGCATGCTAGTGTTTTGTTTTTTGGTCAAGGACAGAGGACAAATTCTGTCGCAGGCTTTTCTTTATTACAAACGTTTTCTCTTTTCAAGCTGCGTTGGAAGGCATGGCTCATTTTCCTAAACAGAGGTGTTAGGAAATAGCTGACTTCATTCTGAGGCATTGGCAGATATGCACAGGGTTTTCGGAGTTGGGCCTGGCATGCTCTCGGGCTCCGCTGCACTGTGGTGGTCATGATCACTGTGTGGTGGCCAAACACCAGGTTTGCCCTCCTTTGTGGTACATTTTAATGCTGTCGTCTCCAAGAGTTCATCTGCTCTGATGTAAACTAACCACTGGCTCAGAGCCAGCTTTCTGCTTCCTTTAAAGAGGAAGGAAACCTCAGAGAGGAGGAGGAAAAAAAAAAAAAAGCATTTAACTCAAGTGCAATAGATTTTTCTTCTCAATTTTGTTGTGCCTTTACTTTTTTTTTTTTTTTTTTTTTTTTTTTTTTTTTTTAAATTGATGAATTCTAGCAGATGCACTGACAGTATTGAAAACTTAAAGTTGAATGGTGCTACTTAAGTTAGGTCTAGGCCCATGTATGTTGTGCCCATCAAGTTTTACAAAGTTCTTTTATTGCACATCTAGAGTTTTATATATAAATGTCTTGAGTGTGTGTCCTCAAGCTTCCAAATGTTGTGAATGGGGAGATAGAAACGCAGCTTGTTTACAAAAGGGGAAGGGATCTCGATATTTACCAGGATTTATTTGGGACCAGGGGGATCAGCAGTGGGGAATTTAGCTCTTTGCACACAGATTTCTAGATTCTACTTTTGCTGCTAGTTTTGTGTAATTTATTAAGCATTTTTGAGAAATATTTATTTTTGTAAGCCTCAAAGCGATTCTTTGAAAGTTTCAAGAAACTTGACCAAAAGACAGTACAAAAACACTGGCACTTGAATGTTGAATGTCACCTGTATGCGTGGAATTTCTATACTTGGGGTAGTGTGAGCTTTTTAATGTTTCAGACTATATTGGACTGAGTCAGTATCCACAGCTGTTGAAGGCCTCCAGGCCATATTTCAATATAATTACTGATTGGCTCTCAAAATTGGAAATAGGAGAAAAACATGCCAAGGTTTGGAATAATGTTCAAATGACCTAATAATTTCTTAAATGTATCAGTGCATAAAGTGTCCAGTTTCTCCAAATGTGTGCATTTCTTCTTCTTTTAAAATATAATTTTGTTCTGTTAAGGGTTTTGTTTCAGTGAATGTCTGGCACAAGGCAATCTTAAACATGTGGTTCTTCTCTAGTGTTGCATTTGCATATACAGTGCTTCTGGGTTTGGTCCTCTGAGGAGCAGTTAGCAAGTGAGCGTGCTAACAAACACCTGCTGTGCAACTTGTGATGGTGAATTCCGACCCTGCAGGAAGAGATGCAAAAGCCTTTCACTTGCTAACTTTTCCTCAGAGTGACCCAGAGCACTTTAGACTTAGTATTTGCTTTATGTAGTAGTGTAGAAGCTATGCACTGTATGAGAGGACTCATCTGTGCATTTATTGTATGATTTTACCAAAATAAAAGTTTGAAATGCTAATTCAAGTACAAAACCAAGCATGTTTTCTAAAATGTTTGTTTGTTGTAGCAGAAAATGGGGAAGAACATGTAGCAGCTGTTCATGGTGTGGTTAAAACCTTATTGAGGTTGTTTGGAATTCAAGTGGTTTAAGTTTGTTTACAACAGATAAAATCATTCTTTCCTGAACTCCCTTGTCTTCATTTTATTTCAAGGACAAAAGGTACTTTTAAATCAGTCACTTACTAAGAAAACACCACAGTGGGAAATTTTATATTAACTTTCAAGCTGTAATCCATGACTTCCTGATTAACTGGGGAACAAATATGAGGTGACACAGAGGCCAAATTCCCTTCGTCATCCATCAACATGGGAAAGATAAGAGAACACAACAAATGAAGAAGTGTTGACCTTCATAAGTCAGGGAATGGTTATAAAAAAAAAAAAAGCTACTTACCTGAAAATGTCCATTTCTACTGTTGGGGTAGTAATTAATAATAATAATAATAATAAAAAAAAAGTGGACACCAACTGGAACTGTTACAAACTCTCCTGGAAGAGGAACCAAGTTTATTTTGACCCCATGTACAGTGAGGAAGATGGTAAGAGGCACAAAAAAAAATCCCCAAGGATCACTGTTGGTGAAATTACAAGAAAAAGTAAAATCTTGTGGTTTCCAAGTCTCCAAAACCATCATCAGACGCCACCTCCATGCCGACATATTATTTGGAAGTTATGCCAGAAAAAAAGACTTTTCTGTCAGTTAACCACAAACGTAAGCACCTGAAGTTTGTGAAACGCTGCTACAACTTTGACTAGAACCGCATTCTATGGTCTGCTGGAACAAAAATGGAGTTTTTGGGCAATAAACACTCAAGGTGGGTTTGGCGTAAAAAGAAGGTTGGCTATAATGAAAAGAACCTGATCCCAACTGTAAAATATGGTGGAAGCTCGGTGATATTTGTCCTCCAAAGGCCCTGGAAACCTTGGTAGAGTTCATGGCATCATGGACACCATGAAATACCAGGACATTTTGTAATCAAAATCTGGCTGCCTCTGCCAGGAAACTGTCACTGGATCGTCCAGCAGGACAATGATCCGAAGCATATGTCCAAATCAACACAAAAATGGTTCGCTGAGCACAGAATCAAGCTTCTGCCATGGCCATCTCAGTCCCCTGAATCCGTTCACTCCTTCAGAATCCAAGCATGAACTCTGACATATTTGAGAAACTTGCTGAAGCAATATTCCACTACAGTGCCCCACTACTCCACTGGTCTTCAAATACTGGGAGTTGTCGAAGCTCTGATAAAAAAAGCATCCATGCCTAAGGGAGCCTAAATACAAGAAGGCTAATTACCATTCTAAAATGAGAAGGTGTGGAGTACCTTGTCCTGAGCTTGATATCAACTCTTTGAAAAGGAAATCTTCTGGTGAGAAAAATCCTGCAAAAAATGGCAAGAGGCTGAAGACAGCAGAGGTGAGCAACCTTTCTCCACATCCAAGTGGAGATTCTAGCAACAGTCTCCTTAATGAGGTGAAGATGAAGAACAACACTAAAGTGATTTCAAGGAATAATGGCCAAAATGTTCTCCTATTGAAGGCTTGAGGTTGTGAGTGGTAGTCCAGCTGCTGATGACTTTAAAGAGAGATGGCCTGCTTTGTTTTGTGAAGCTGAGGTAGGTGAATCTGTAGACATTTAATCTTACCTGCTCCATTGGGCAGTAACATCCATCCACCCATCCGTTATCTATACAGCTTATCTGTCAGGGTTGTGGGGGAAGCTGGAGCCAATCCCAGTTGACTTCGGGAAAGAGGTAGGGGTACGCCCGGGGCAAGTTGCAAATCTATGGCAGAGCTTGTGCAGTAACAATAATTTGTTTTTATAATATATATGGAGTTATAATATATATGGAGTTATATATTTATAATATGTATGGTTTTTATTATATTGATGGAGGACTGTTCCTGATTTACCACATGAAGATAAATAAACTTAAAACACACTTCTCTCAAAGGTAAAACTGGAAGCCAAATAAGTGTTCCTCTATTTGAATTGATCACTGTAAAAAGTGCTCGCTTGTTCAGTTCACTATTAGTATCTACAGGGTTTAAAATGTCCTGTACAGAATTTACCTTCTCATCATTTTGCATCAGACTATTGCACCCTGTTGCTGATGTTGTATTTGTGAATCTTTTGTTAATTCAGATGAAGGAGGAATTTAGGAGAATAACTACAATTTTCCTGGAGCAGAACTTCATGTACAAACTACACACCACTACACGCCAAAACTCACTGTCCTAATGAAGGCTAAGGGGGCGTCATGGGTACCAAACTGGGACCGTTCCTGTACAAACTGAGTCAATCCACCCCCCCGAGAGACAGATTTTCTGCCTTTCACACACACACACACACACACACACACACACACACACACACGGCCCCATGTGTATGCATATCCAGCACAAATCCTTGCACTCTGTAGTTTCTATGCCCCTGCATGCTCTATCTTTCCACACATGGCTCTTGCTCTGTGATCTCAAATCACTGCTCCTTGCACATGTATGCTCTTGTGTTCTCACTTGACAGTTCATTGTATATGACTAATGGTTCAGTATTGATAAAGTATTAATCTGTTCACAGAGCCAAAGCATTGCGATGAGACATGAAGCTATTATCTGCCGTCTCATACTCTACCTTGGTGAGAAACATGAGGAACTTTTTGAAGATAGACCATGATTCTTTTTTTAATGACATGATTTAAAATTTCAATGTGTTATAATTTAAAGTGCAAAGTAAGAGAGAACAGCAGATGAAGGGATGGATATATTCCACTCAACAATGGCTCAAATGGTACAATGAAAAAGCCAACAAAGTCTTAAGCTTGGAAGAACAAATCAAATGGATATTTTTCAATTATTCAAATTAAGTAAAATCACAAAAATTAAGCAAGCTCAGGGGTTACAAAGCCATAGGGTTACCTGGCACTGTAAAGGTGCAGAGGCACACAGTTTATGGCTTCAACATTCGTTCAGTGGCTCCAGTCTGTGGAGTGCAGCCATCTTGCACCATGTTGTACAGATGTTTTACTGATGCTGGCTCAGTGTAAAATAGATTTGACTCAATTTAACATAATCTGTGCTATTTTTAATGATGGTCTTTTTTTTTAAGCACATATGTGGTTCATTCTGCCCTGATAATGATAATGCCCTCAACATATCCTCAAGATCCTGGTCATCCACAGTGCTAATGGAGAGCTTCCAGTGGATGGATCCATCCTTCTCGAAGGCAAGAAAATGTTGCCAGGATGTGGCAGTACTTGCACGCTGGTTATGGGGCTGATTTATGCCCTCAACCTTGCATACCCCTCCAACACTGTGCTACACTTTTGAGGTGTTTCAGAAACTTTTCCTAGAACTAGATGCCTTTAAACTGTACAAGCTTTAAAATTGAAATTAAAAGTATGAACATTTTAAAATTAAAAGTACAAACTTTAAAGTTGAAGTTGCTGTTTTAAATGCTATTGCCATGGCAAGTACTGTACAATCTCAGGTGCTGGTACACACCCACTCACTTTTCCATCTTGCAAATGACTGTAATAACAACTTGCAAAGACACTGTTGTCTCCATTGGACCTTGCACTCACATTCAGCAGCTTTTGTTTATATGGACCTTCCACTGTCCAGACACAGACCTGCAGTGGCCTTCTTCAGTTCTGACTCTCCAAAGGACTGTGCTGGATGTGGTCAAATATGACCAGGACTTTTGGACATTGAAAATGATTTATCTCCTTGTAAGATGGTTTAATGCTAAAATAATACATAGATGCAAAATAATAATAATAATAATAATAATAATAATAATAATAATAATAATAATAATAATAATAAAAGCAGAAGAAGAAGAAGAAGAGAAGAGGAAGAAGAAGCATTGCAGTGGAATGATAATGTAGTGTGTGCCAGTGTGAATATCAATATACCTTTCATTATAAACACTTGGCTCCAATATTATGTAAAGCACTTGACAAAAATAGTAAATGTGGGGCTTGGAATTAGCACCTTGCCATTGAGTCCAACGTTGCCCTGACTAACTACTTGTGGGATTTTGTCTGGTGGGCACGGTCGTGTAGTGGTTAGCACTGTTGCCTCACAGCAAGAAGGTTCTGGGTTCGAGCCCAGTGGCTGACGGGGGCCTTTCTGT
>JAODTV010000028.1:31038854-31052746 GCA_025399955.1 Galeichthys feliceps
TATAAATGTTATTTTAAAGGAAAAGGACAAAATCTGCTTCCTTACCCGACAAGCATGTTTCGTATTGAGCAGCACTGTCAGATGAGAAGATCGAATAATTTTATGTATATATATATAAAATATTTGCCTGTGCATAATTAAGACTTGTCAAAGTGTCCACTGTAAACTAATGAGTCATATTCCACCTGTTAAACAGTTTATTCACTTTGGTAAACACAATCGCACACATTTCTTTAATGTTTATTTATTTATGCATTTTCAAAATTTCATGCCTTACCTGATCTCTTTCAAAATGATAAATGTACACATTCCTGCTTTATTTCTTCAACCTTCATTCTTGAGAACCATTATCAAAACATACAGCTCCTCAAATTTAGGTTTTTATTTTAACATGCAACCACTTTCAAACAAAAATGGGCTCTCATCAACTACACAGACACAAAAAAATGCAATTTAAATATAATTTTTAGATATATAATTTTTTTTTAATTCCAACCACACACACAAACAAAACAATCATCACAAAGATATCTACAGGTGCATCTCAAAATATTAGAATCTTGTGAAAGTTATTTTTTCAGAATTGAATTCAAAAAGGTAAAATTTCATATTTTCTATATTCATTACACAGAAAGTGAAATATTTCAAGCCCTTTTTTGAATTTTGATGATTATGGCTTGTAGTTCATGAAAATCAGAAATCCAGTATCTCAAATTATTCGAACATTTCCTAAGAACAATTAAAAAAGGATTTAACATACAGAAATGTTCAACTTCTGAAAAGAATGTTAATTATACACTCAATACTTGGTTGGGGCTCCTTTACCATGAATTACTGCATCAGTGCGGCGTGGCATGGAAGCGATCAGCCTGTGGCACTGCTCAGGTGTTATTAAAGCCCAGGTTGCTTTGATAACAGCCTTCAGCTCGTCTGTATTTTTGGGTCGGGTGTTTCTCATCTTCCTCTTGACAATACCCCATAGATTCTCTATGGGGTTCAGGTCAGGCGAGTTGGCTGGCCAATCAAGCACAGTAATATCATGGCCAGCAAACCATTTGGTAGTAGTTTTGGCACTGTGGGCAGGTGCTAAGTCCTGCTGGAAAAGGAAATCGGCATCCCCATAAAGCTTGTCAGCAGATGGAAGAGCTCTAAAATCTCCTGGTAGATGGTTGATGACACCCCAAATCATCACAGACTGTGGAAACTTCACACTGGACTTCAAACACCTTAGATTCTGTGCCTCTCCACTCTTCCTCCAGACTCTAGGACTTTGATTTCCAAATTAAATGCAAAATTTACTTTCATCTGAAAAGAGGACTTTTGACCACTGAGCAACAGTCCAGTTCTTTCTCTCCTTAGCCCAGGTAAGACGCTTCTGACACTGTCTCTGGTTCAGGAGTGACTTGATTACGACAGTTGTTGAGAGAGGAATACAACAGTTGTAGCCCCTTTCCTGAAGTCTGTGCGTGGTGGCTCTTGATTCACTGAGACCAGCCTCAGTTCACTCATTGTGAAGCTCTCCCAAGTTCTTGAATCAATTTTTCTTGACAATCCTCTCAGGGCTGCAGTCATCCCTGTTGCTTGTGCACCTTTTCCAGCCAGCCTTTTCAGCAATGACCACCTGTGGATTACCCTCCTTGTGGAGCGTGTCGATGATCGTCTTCTGGACAACTATCAAGTCAGCAGTCTTCCTCATGATTGTGGTTGTGTGTACTGAACTAGGCTGAGAGATGCACAGTATTTATACCGTTTTACGCAAACTCGAAATGAAATGCTCCAATATTTTGAGATATTGGGTTTGATTTTCATGCTCTATAAGCCATAATCATCAAAATTAAAACACAAAAAGGCTTGAAATATTTCACTTATATAGAATATATGAAAATTTACCTTTTTGAATTAAATTGCAAAAAAAAAAAAAAAAACTTTCATGATATTCCAATATTTTGAGGTGTGTGTGTGTGTGTGTGTGTGTGTGTGTGTGTGTGTGTTTTGCCCTCTACTGCAGTCCATTTGAGGTTCAGAAATGGGGTCCTTTAAGCATCTCTCAATCCTTTTTACTGCAGTGGTTTGCATGCTGAGTTGCCATCTGGGTCATGTTGCCTAATAAGGGAGGAGAGGAGCCTCTGTGCTGAGGATTTGATGTGCAATATTGACTGTGCATTTGTCCCTTCCTGTTTCCCTACCGCCCAGCATCTGTTTATTCTCACTGAGTGCAAAAACGCTACAATTTATAAATGGGTTTTCCCCCACCCTGGTTAACTTGGTGATGCAGTTTATTACTGTGTTTGGGTGTTGTGTATTTGAGTTGGAGCTTTTATATCTGCAGTCTTCAGTCATCACCTGTGTGTGTGTGTGAGTCAGCCCTTTTGCTCCTTATTCTCCAGGGTACTGTGGGTAGAGTGAGTAAAAAGCAAGTGAATGAGCATTAATATGTTGCTGGTGCTGCACGTGCAGAATGTCCTCTTCTCTCTGTGAGGGCGCTGAAGGCAGCTCTGGCTGGCAGCCAGCCTTCCGATTACACGCCGAATCGGTGTCCCACTTATGGGAACAAAGGCAAGGAACCAACACTGCATCTCATCTCCTTACGGATACAGCTCATGTGCCTGACAGGACTTTTTTCTTACCATCTAATCCCTGTTGTATGTGTCTAAAACAGGATGTGTTTATTAAAACACCCTTTACAGTATTTCATTATTTTTGTGTGAAATATTCTCCAGAACGAATTTTGAAAACATTTGCTCATCTTTCCATCGGTCTTCAATAATGACGATATTGCATCATTTTAATATTCCAGCATAGTGTTGCTTTTGATTGCTGGAATAAAGAAGCCTAACAGTTTTGCAAGGTGAGAGCAAGACTGTTCCAATGCCTAACATGAACTGAGTGAGAAAGTGAGAGATATTCCACAATTAGAAACATCGTACTGCTGCTGCTCCCCCCCACCCCAAAGGGATTGACTGGTGCAGCAGTTCTGCTGCTTCTCCTTTCTCCCCGTCTCTCTTTCCCTGGCTTTCTGAAAAGAATACAGGGAGAGCTTACTGCAAGCATATGAAGTGTGTGATTAAAAAGCCTGGAGGTGTGTGTCTGTGAGTGAGAGAGGGAGCAGCATGTCATCTCTCAGCTGCTGCTCTCTTGAATAGTAATCAGTGTTGGAGGGAGACAGAAGCTGGCAGTCCTGCTGCATTATCTTCTTGCATGCTGAGTGCCATAGAGCTCACTTAGGATGGTCAGCTGGTAGAGGGATGTCAGAAAGCAAACTGCATAGCACGAATGGTTTGATATGCTCCTGTTCTGTGTATGGTATAGGTAGGTAGGCTACTCTGTGGAATTTTGTTTTTGTGTAGGGACACCTTTTTTTTTTTCTTCTTTTTGTTGCTTTTTTCGTTGCCATTATGTGGTTGACCGGAATCGACAGGACAGAGGTAAGTGGCAAATAGTTAAAAAAAAATTATTTGCAAAAGGCTGTTTCACTCATTCACATTTAAAAGGAGATTCCTTGTTTTTGTAGTTCTGTCATTTTATTTGTTTATTATTAAGTAGAAACCTTTTTATATATATATATATATATATATATATATATAATCTATCTATCTATCTATCTATCTATCTATCTCGTCAGTGTAGATTGTGAAAGCCTGTTAATGGTAAGGTTCAGTGGACAGATATTATGTCTCTCCTATTTCTGTCAAACATATTGTAATTCATGGCTGTCTCTCTTCAGTTGTTGCTATGCTCGCAGACAGGTGACCACATTTTCCTGACCGAACAATTTGTGGGTCATCATTTTCTGGTGGACTGAATATCCTTGCATGAATTGGATTAAATTTATTTTACCACACTGAGACTTTTCCTTCCTTCTCTGTACAAGTGGGGTGTTTTTTAATTAAACAAATTTCTTCATTTCCTGAGTAAGTGGCTCATTTTTATTTATCAAGTTCTGGTGTGGGTTTAGTGGCTTTTTCACAATTAGCAACTGAAGTGGCATCAAGACAGCTGTTGCAGCCCACAGTTGTTGAGGCACAAACATTTATGGTTTTGTCAGATGCCTTTGCTCATCCTGTTGTAGATTTAGATTTCTAGAACACGTCTATGCAAATAGATAGTACTAGGTCTAATCACCACTCGATCAGTTTTAGTTTCTTCTCAGATTGCCTAAAGTGATGGTTATCTTCACTAAATATTACAGTTGTAGTCAGTTTGAGGTTACAGCTAAAACATCAGAATTCAATTTTGTCTGAATGACACCAAGACTTTGTGTAGTGTAAAAATGAATCTTGTCGAAAATCCACTCTGTAAAACAACCTCCTGTATGTGAATTAACATGATCTTTTCTCTCTCTCTCTCTCTCTCTCTCTCTCTCTCTCTCTCTCTCTCTTCCATACAGCATTTTCAGCTGGCTTTGATTGACTCCACACCCTGCACTTTGTCTAAAGCTGAAAGTAAGTACCCTTAACAAAGCAATCCTCCTTTATGTATATAATCCAGTTATAGTGAGTATCTGGATGCATCAATGGGCAGAAATACAGTGGTGCTTTCATCAATTCCTTTTGAGGAGAGCTGAAAAGATACTAGGCAGGTTGGGTACAAATGGATATTTCTGTCATTTATTTTTCCTCCTCATTGCCATTTCCACACTCCCTAAGACTCCAGTTGCCAAGGAAACTGCTTTACAGGATTCAGCCTTGTGCAGCTCTCCACACCGACAGTAATGATGGGCTGGAAGTGCACATGGAGCACATTAACCTTCTCCCTTTCCCACTATATGCATCCAGCATACCAGTGACTCTTTACCTTCTGGTGTGGATAAACAACACACTTGCTATAGTGACTCTTATTTCCCCCTCCATTGCTGTTTTTGGTGTGTTTCTCTTTAGTGATTTGTTTTCTTTCTGTTTTCCCTTTATGTAGTTCACTTCCACATCGCTCATTTATATGAAATTCAGGTGAGTGCTGTTCTGTATTTGCACTAGGTTTTTAATCTTTGGTTCATGTATTTGTAAGCGATAGTGACTGTTAAGTGACAACCATTTGAGCATGTCCTTTTTGTTGAAGTTTAGTTTTAATAATAAAATAATAATAAGTTTAATTTATATAGCGCCTTTCTCAAACTCAAGGTCGCTTTACAATTATTTACAGTTTTATTTTTGATGTCGGTCCTTAAAGTAGAGTGGGGTGGGGTTGTTTTTTAAATATTACAAATAAAATAAGTAGCTGTTTGGGACGGTAGACCTGCTGCAAAGCTGACATTTGTGATTCAAATGTAGCTCTTTGTGGTCAAGCTACTTTCAATGACACTTCAACCAACACTCTACCAAAAACATAATAAGAGAAAGTTCAACTTGGAAGGGACCACCCCAAAAGTTATTTAAAAGGGATGCCCCAGTTATTTTCTGTGACTCGATTGACCTGCAAAATTTTATTTTCCAAAGTTAGAATGTACTTTGAGAGAGGCTATCTAGTTATTCCTAGACAACTTCCAGTGCTACTTTTTCTTGTGCTATCTGCTCAGTATACTGTGTGCTTTGGATTGATTTGCCATTCTCATCCCATTGGGTTAATCAGAGTGTGCACAATGTTTTGAATAAACATTTTTAATAAAGATTGCTGTAAATCTCCAACAACTTTGGAAGCAACTGATGGACTGAGCCAGAAAATTAGTCCATAAGTAGAGAACCTTGTGATTTGATGAGGGTTTATTAGTTCTCAAACTTTAGTTGTGGTAAATAAATTCCTCTCCCTAGCCAGTCTGTGATCGTATTTGAAGTTTTTTTCATACACTTTTGTACTTTTGCCTATTTGGTCTTGAGATCCTCCATTTACTCGTAAATACACAGACGCCCACAAACGGGGGTTTGTCCATATGACTGTGTGTAATGTATTAGCTTTTTTAATGCTTGTGTATGGGCTAGGTCTTGTTCAGCACTTAGCCTAGGTCTGTAGAGTCTATGGCTCAGTCTCAAGGTCACCAAGAAAAACAAATATTCTGAGTGAGCTTCTCATATTTCATGAGTGTGTGTACACATGTTAATGTGCTCTTAACTCAGTGGCTTGTTGAGTCTAGTCTGTTCTTAGACTGACCCTCCCCCAGTGTCTGTCATGTCGTGCATGCTATCATTCTGTCTGGCCTGACTAGTTAAGTCCTTTCCTCCTAGCCAGCACTCTCATTGTAGTCAATCTGTGGAGCCCCTTTATGGGCCATAAAAACGCTGAACCTTCTGTCTGCTAAACGTCCTGTCGTCTTTCTCTCTGCAGAAGAAGTACCGTGCAGCAAAAGAAGCATATGAAAGTCTGTTACAGACAGAAAATCTCCCGGTACAGGTGAAGGCAACTACTCTCCAACAACTGGGTAAGTGGGGTGTTTTTTTTTTTTTGGTTTTTTTTTTTGGTGTTTTTTTTTTTTTTTTTTGCACCTTTCAGTTTTCTGACTTTTCTGTAGTCTACTGTGGAGCCTGTAAGTGTAGTTGTAGTCTGTCTTATTTAATTAATAAGTAATATATCTTTTCACCTTTGAAGGAGTGAAAATTATGGTTTGATTTATGGCACAAAATCTAGAAGACCAGAATTCAATATCTAACCTAATCGCTCCTAATTACACGACACTAATTACGCTATAATCTTTTCCAGAAAGGATGCACACACTGGTATTTAAAAAAAAAAAAAAAAAGTTACTCCTAGTGAGATTTCTGAGATCTAATTCCAGATTTAATTCCTCTTTGTCTGATGCAACAGCACACCAGTGTATACTTTACCTTCACCTAGTTGCACAACTGACCACACAAAACATCCCACCCACCTGGTGTGTCTTTCACCCACCCCCTCAAGGTCCTTTTAAATCTCCTGCCAGTCTAGAATTTATCCTAGAAGGATGGCATGGGGAGGGGGGGGCTGAGAGATGCTGTCATAAAACCATTTTCACGCTGACCTGTAATTGTCGGCACTCGTGCGGTTGCTGTGGTGACAGGCGTAGGCGGTTGGCACAGATGTTAAAAGCTCGGCTGGGATCAGAGGCTGGGAGAAGCTTTGTCTAACACACCGTCTTGCTGTCCTTAACAACCTCTGGCTGTCTGTGATGGGATCTTTTGAAGCTGCTCGTGGTAGTGAGAGAACCTCCTCTTTCCCTTTCGTCCCTCTTCTGTTACGTCCCTCTGGACAAAGATGAGCAAGCAGACAAACCACTTGGGTTTTTTTTTTTTTTTTTTTTTTGTCCAGAAGTTTTCCCAAGTGGGCTTTCTCAGGGGTTCATGGATATAGCACAGGCATTGTTGAGTTCTTGTAGGTCATGTTATTGTGTGAGATAACCAATTTGCTTGATTACTTTCCAATGTTCCTACAGGCTGGATGCATCACACAGTAGAACAGCTAGGAGATAAAGCTAACAAAGACAGCTATGCTATTCAGTGTCTGCAGAAGTCTCTGGAAACAGATCCTGACTCTGGACAATCTTGGTACTTCCTGGGCAGGTACTGAAACCTTTTTTTTTTTTGGGTGTGTGAGAAATGTCTTGGTTTGGCAAGCATTAGTATATTTGTTATTCACTGATATCAAGATGCTTGTTATACAGATTCACAAATGTTTTATTGACCCATTTTAATTAACCTAAAAACAACTTGGTTAACACAAGCTAACCAAAGCTTGTTTGATACCAGTCTGGTTTTCCCTGGAGACTAGACTGTCAGATCTAATGTGTGCTATGTATCTTGTAGCTGGCATTACATCTTAAAAAATTATAGTTTTTGAGTAAGGGTAGTTGTAGTATAGGTCACAAGATTGACTGAATCATTCTTGAGTATATAACATAGAACTGTTAATGTTCAGTACTTTTCACAGTAACTGTGTGAACAAACCTCAGTTGAATGAATTTCTTCTCCCTGCTCACAGGTGCTACTCCAGTATTGGAAAGGTCCAGGATGCGTTTATTTCATACAGGCAATCCATCGACAAGTCGGAGGCTAGTGCTGATACATGGTGCTCAATAGGGTAAGCAGTATGAAGGCATGATGTATGGAAATGCAGTATTGCTAGTAAGTGTAATTGAGCTGTCAGGAAGTCAGATTTGGCAATGAATTTCAACAGAAAAGCAAAACCCATTATCTATATTGATTTGTTATATTGTAAAGCATATACATGTTTTGCTACCATTTGCATATTTTAAAAATATCAACTGATTATTTAAAAGCTTACCTTTATAGTACATCTTGAGATATTTACTATTTGAACTCTTGTTGACCTACAATACCTGTGTCCTTCATTGTGATTCTGGTTTTCTTAGTCATACCTTTCCCACCTTGTTTTTCATGTTGAATCTCTTGTTCTCTCTCATGACTGTCTTCTGTTCTTTCTGCTGGTCTCGTCCCCAGTGTGTTGTATCAGCAGCAGAACCAGCCGATGGATGCACTTCAGGCTTATATATGCGCAGTACAGCTGGATCACAGCCACGCAGCTGCTTGGATGGACCTGGGAACCCTCTACGAGTCCTGCAGCCAGCCTCAGGATGCCATCAAATGCTACATTAATGCCACCTGCAGCAAGTCCTGCTCTAATGTTACTGCTCTCACTGCCCGTATTAAATGTCTACAGGTACTGACCAATGTCAGATTATACTAATGGCTTAATATTAAATTTTATATGGGTCCTATTTGACATATAATGTTTAGGGTTTTCTGTTCCAGATTGTGCATTGTGTACATTTGTCTATATATGCATACAATTTATTTTATTTTATTTATTTATTTATTTATTTTATTTTTTAATATAAAAAATACCGGAGCTGTTTCCAAGCCTTTGCCATTACCATCTTTACTTTCCAACATGCTTCCATTACATGACCTCGAATGTTTGATTTTCAAATGTATGGAGCTTATAAATTAATTAATTATAATAAACTTATAAATCCAACTGTGATTTTTACACATCTTTTCTAGGCTCAGTTGTGTAATCTACAACAAGGTAGTCAACAGAGTAAAAGTAAAATGCTCCCTAGTATTGAGGAGGCATGGAGCCTACCAATTCCAGCAGAGCTTACTTCCAGACAGGGAGCCCTGAACACAGCACAGCAGGTGAGACCAGCTCAGCTAGATGGGCCTGTAGACAATCACCCCACTTCCTACACCCTTTGAGGATTCTAGTAGGATTATTTATTTAGTACGGTATTAGTGCTAAACAAATGTGCATTTCTCAAAGAGCTTTAGATGTATCCTATGAATGTTTAACATATACTTATCACACTTTGAACACCTTCAGTGTTTGCACATAAATATTGTCATTTAACGTCAAAGGTTTATAGACAGTGCTATTGTATTTTCAAATCTTATTGGGCAGACAGTGGTTTTTTATTTTTTTTATTTTTTTTAATAAACACCTCAGACAGCAGTGCTAGCTGCAAGTCAAATCACAGGGTTATATTGATGCACTCCTCGTAATACTTTTATCATTTCTGTAGCAACTGCTTGTTCACTGGGACTTGTATCTTGAACGTTCCACATAATCCAGGGCCAGTAATAAACAGATTAAATTATTTGTTTAGCAAAGAAAAAAATAATCATTGATATTTGTGAAGTTCTCTGTAAGGAGATGTTTAACATGCAGAAGAAGTTTCCAGTGTTGGCACTTTGTAAAGGTCAGTAAGTTTCCCTCCATTGGAGAGGACTTTGTGCTTTCTGGTTTCTCAAGAAAATGACGAGGAATGAATGCCTATAGCTGTTACAACATAAAAAATAAAATGAGCTAACTTATTTCAGGTACGTTCCGTGACATTAAATATGACTATAAACCGTTAAAAGGCATTACGTGTCATTCTTTGTTAAATTTTAAATTGCTGGCAAATTGCAAACGCTTCGGGACATGCTGCTTCACGCCATGTTTTATTCTTTACACTAATTTGTAATCCATGATTCAATCTTTGATGATTTAACAATTTAATTTTATTTGACTGTTGATTTCATCAGCACAACCAGCTCACTCACTCACCCATCATTCATCATTACTGTTCATGGGATCTACATGAACAGAAAGTAATGACCAATGCACTGGATCAGTTGGAGGTCTGTAGTGAAGGCAACATTTGTGAATGTTGGGACAATTATGAGGAGACTGTTGGCATAAAATATTAACGCCCTGTTTTAACTTTTTTCTTAAAGCTTTTTGACATTGAAGTGTTTCAGTATTGATGTTTCAATACTAAAAAAAATTATGAAAAGTAAACTTTGGGAATAAAATCTTTTAGGGTTTACCACCTCTTGGCTTATGTCAACATCTTCAAAAATAAAGCTAATCCATTTGTAAATGGTTTAGATTGACTGTGTAAATAAACTCCTTTGCTGTATGAACTCCTCCAAGTTGCTGTACTTGTTTTTTTGTTTTGTTTTTTGTTTTTATCTATAGCAAGCAGGAAAATCTCATCAGCGTGGTGAAGGTCAGTCCCAGCTCCCAGCGCAGTCACTGCCTCCACACATGCTCTCCTCTAGCCAGTCAGTCGACCAGTCCAGTCCTAGCAAGAGGAAGAGGACTACCAGTCCATCCAAGGTACAGAAGAACATCGTATGTAGTTTATCAATGTTAAAAACCTTTTATACATAGCCTTACAGCACGTTTTCCCTCATTCAACAAATGCACAGAACTCCGCTGATATCTGCACCAACAAAGCGGTCCAACAGCAAATTCCAGCTTGGTACCTAACTCCCCAGAAACTTCAGGTTGGTCGAATTAACTTTTTGCTGTGGTCCGCCCTGAGAACTGTGTAGTGTATACTTTTTGCAGAATAAGACCGTCTCTTTCCTTTGTACTCGCAGCTTCTGGAACAGTTGCGGGCGAACAGGGCAAACCTGAAGCCAGTGCAGCTTCAAATGTTAGACCAGTTGGAAAAACAACTCGTTCTTATGCAGCAGCAGGTTTGTATGCTGTTACATACGAATATTTACATAATTTGTGTATCCACTTTGTGTAATCTCTGCTCACTTCTGGTTTGCAGTGTGGTAAACATGTAAGATTTTCATTCATCTTCTTTCAGCAGATGAGATTGAATGCTGTTGAAGTGCGGCCCACCTCCAACGGCCCTTGTCCAAAAAGTGACCCATCACTGCCTGATTCAAAATTGCTCCCGTCACCGTGTCATACACCAGTTGCTCTCTCCAACATACCCAACACCACTCAGCCCTCATTCCGTACACCCTGCACCCTTCAGTCAATGGCCAACGGACCTGTTCCTATGAGCCCCTCCCCTTGCAGTACTGCTGGAGCCCTGGCTAACATGGAGAGAATCTCTGTGGGCAATAATCACTTACCAGGGCAGGGGAGCAATGGAAATGTGCCTTACCTGCAGCAAAACGCACTACCTCGTAACTGTGCAACCCCTACCAGCAGCAGCAGCACAATGAATGATCAGCTGTGGAAAAGCCAACATGTCAACTCCACTCAGGTAAGAGAACCCACTAACATTTTTCTAAAAATCATCTGGGGAAAGTTTGGTATGTTTTATGGCAGAAATATTACCTCGTCAGTCATCACACAAAGCTACAGTGATTTCTTTTATTTATAACTAATTTTCTTGTGTTTTGGCAGGGGCTTAATAAAAGTCCAGGTTCGCATTTAGCAGGTCCCAATGGTGAGCAGCCACTTTCTTCCACAGGGACGTCTCCACCTACCTGCATTAGCGTTCCAAATGAGTGTGGATATTCTGCACAGGAGGCTCTCAATCCCCTTCCCTCTCCCCCTGTCCCTCACTCCTCTACCTCAGGTGGACAGCAAGGCCCTGCTCTGACCAAAGAGAGCATGCCTTCTTCAAATGGGCATTTGGCGGGGATGCCCAACAGCACTGCCGCTGCAGGACGGCCTAATCACGTCCATCAGGGCCTGGCAGGTGCTGCTGTGCCCGAACTCTGCTCACCAGCTCAACTCAGTCCAGACAATCTTCCGCTCTCAGCCTTGCTTATGGGAAAAGCCAATAGTAATGATGTTAATAAAGACAGTGGGGTGGCTGCTCTTGGCACAACAGTTAACAGCATTCACCTACAAATGGGCTCTAAGACGCAGGAGAACTCTGTGGCTTCATCACCCTGCTCGGCCATGTCTACAGCCACACCTTCACCCAAATCCACGGAGCACAACAGCGCTGGCAGCCTTAACAGCCCCAGGCTCAATGGGAAAGGTCTGGAGGACTCACAAAGCCCAATGAAGGTGGATTCTCCCTTAGTCTGCTCTAAAGCTCCAGCCCCTTCGTTTGTTCCGTGGGCATCCGTCTCCATCTACCCAAGCTCCAGGGAGGTGCTTAAAGCCTGCAGGTGGGTACCAATGACAGTCAGGAAATAACTAAATTTTCAAGTTAGTTGCCCCTAGGACCAGGCAGCATATAACCAGGAACATGTTTCAGTCCATGACAGTTTATGCATGTTGGTGATGTAAGAACATCATGACTAATCAATGCTACTGGGTCAAAAAAAGTTTAACTAAATACATTTTCTGCTACCGAGTGATTTTGATCCTGTGTATTTGGCATGAGAGGTATTAATGTGTGATGACATTTTGTTTTGTGGCAGGATGTGAGATTTGTTGCTTATATTGGTGCACATTTCATGGTCTGAATTCTGAAGACCAAAGTGCAATCTCAAAAATCTTATGTTTTGGAAAGCTTTTCTTGGATCTAAAAAAGGAAAAAAATCCATAATTGTGACAGTATTTGTTGCTTATGCTTAGACTTCGACAAATTAAGACTTTGTGTCAGAATCATCAGATGAACACAGTTCTTTTGCAAGACCTGCCCTGATAAATTACTGACATTTTTGTCTAGTTTATTGTAATAGAGGTGTTAAATTGGGAAGGTGTTTTTCTCTCTCCTCCTGCAGACACCTTGGGAAAAACGGTGTATCGACGAGTAGCATCTTATTGGACAGATGTCCCCCTCCAAGGGTTCCTCCTTCACCCTTCCCTCCACTACCAAAGGATAAACTCAACCCCCCTACCCCTAGCATTTATGTGAGTATATCATGTTCTTTATTTGCTTAATTTTGTCTTGGACATAAGCCAGGACAATTTGGCCCTTTGAGAATTGTTGGTTTAAGTCATTTAGATGTGATTTGTTAGTCGTCTTACTCCATAACAAACAAACTAAATGCCTACAAGTAGTACTCCAGGTTTGTAAGGCCATAGCACTGTACAATTTAGTGTGTAAGGTATAACATATAGAGGAGGATTAGATAGTCAGTGAGTGTTCTACAAACTCAACAAAATACAATAATTAAATAAATAGATATTTTTAATTGAATGTAATTTCACAGTTTGAATGATCACTATATTTAAGTAATTGCATCCAGTTGAAAAACAATCAGGACTAGGCTTGAAATTGATGCATTAAAGCCACGATAAGATGTATCCTGATAAAGGCTTCAGGACATATTGACACACACAATATTACACTTTATTTTGTAAAGATAACAAATTGAACCACTGTAGTTTCAGTACATTGTATTGTAAGAAATGTAGAGCAGGATTTATAATGTGTAATTTTCTTCCTATTATTTACATGTTATTTTAATCATTTTCTGTGCCATAAATGTATTTCATGACAACATTATTAACATGGAAATATTAGGCTAAATAAAAATTCGTGTCATCGCCCCTCCTACTGCTGTCTGACATCCATCTTGAATGCACGAGCATGTCACACTTGCATACGAGGGAATTGTACATACGAGGGAATAACGATAGTGATTTTTATTAAGTTTCCTCATCCCTACGAAATTATTTTCTGGAGGGGGTGGGGAATGTGGATGCGTGAGGCAGGAGTTGCTCACTGCGCTCATTTTAACATGCATGTTGATCGAGACTGATTTGATCGATCTGCATTTGAAACTGAGCGTGGTTTCACACTCCAACTCAAGGATGGGGGCTAGGTGTTT
>JAODTV010000028.1:31090751-31108929 GCA_025399955.1 Galeichthys feliceps
AGCTGGGATAGGCTCCAGCTTGCCTGCGACCCTGCTCGGGATAAGCGGTTACGGAGAATGAAATGAAATGAAAAATGAATATTTATTAAATGCCAGACGTATAATCTCAGTTAATATACTAATGAATAATAGCCTAGTGATAAATTGAATAACTGAGTCATAATTTTCTGTTTCTCATTTGTACAAAACAATCAGTGTGAAAATTAACTAGGTGAAAGGTCACACCGTTTCAGTCTGGGACAAAAAAAAAAAAAAAGAGGTGTAAATCAAACCCTAAACCCACACTGTAAAATTTTTATTTTTTTTAAATGACGAGGAATAATGTACCTTGTAGTCCTACCCTTGTGTTCAGTAATCTTGAATGTCCATGATAGGGAGGAAATAGCCATGAAACGGACAGTGTGTAAGTTGTTTGGAATCTCTGACAGGCTATAAAGGCTAAGGGTTCATACCACATGTTAAATAATGGGATCTGTAGAAGGTTTAGGGCAGAGGTGTTTGTGTGTGTGATGAATCAGTGTGGCAATGTTGGCATGGTGACAGAATGTCTTTAGAATCTCTTTAGCTTGCGGCGTGCTCTCACCCACTCCAGATCCACCCTGAAACCCATAGAGCTGCTCTGCTCCAGCCCTCCTTGTGGAGATGTCTGTTGCTGAAGGGCTTACTGGGGAAAGGAGAAAGTGAAATCCAGATTGTAGCTTCCCCACTATATCTTTGCCCATGACTCATCTTTCGCTCACTCCCTCCATGATGTTCCCAAAAGTTCATTTATAGTTTTTTTTTGGTTTTTTTTTTCATATGGAGACCATTTTTTGTAGAGGTCATATATTTCATTTTAAGCATCTTTTTAATCAGCACTGTGATGTAAAACACTTTTCAGGTGAAATAGTAGTACAACTCTGTGAAAGAGAGACACAATAAGAGAGAGAGAGAGAGAGAGAGAGAGAGAGAGAAATATAACTGTGAGAGAGGAACAGTGGGTGCTGTGCTTGTTTCCATTCTTCTTGTTAAATGCAATCAACCTGTGCATGTGACGTGTTTTCCACTGGATGTTAGTTCAGTTATGACTGAATTGACATCAATGGGTCGATCCAGTGAAGGCTTGTCCCCTGTGCCAGCGTCACTCTGTGGACATGTACCATTGTCTTTAATGGTTTTCCTTTGCATGTCAACAAAACCAAGATTGAAAAATATGGCTGTTAACAAGTGACGCTTGTCAAATATTACCCTACATTTGACAAAGGTGTGTGTATGTGTCCAACGCAAGACTGTTTGTTCATCCACCACAAACCATGAGTAGAACTTTCCACTCTGTGCTGCTTTACAGTTAAATTATTACTCAAATGATTGCTCTATGTCTTATCAGGCAACCAGGTTTCTTATTGTAGTTACTGCAGAACAAAAGTGAACCATTACTACTTTTATTGATCCAACAATCCAGCTTGATGTTGCACATGTTCAGCTAACACAATGCACCTTCACTGGATATATGATTCAGGTCTGATTTGACTCACCCTGGAGTGGCTTGCTGTCCTTCTGCCTGCCAACTAGTTTTGCCAGCAATAGTTTCACTATGCGTCTAAGGGCTCTTGTTGCTCACTTCTTCCATGCTCCGTCCCTTTAACATTTTAAAGTGTAGGGAGGGGAGGGCAGTTCAGCTTTGTAGAGGAAGCATTGTCATATCCACTAGGAAGTATGACTCAGCCATGTTGCATTTTTTAAGGCTTATTCAGCGCTGCCAAGGAAGTGGTGCCTTAAGAGTACTCAGAGAGCACTAAGAAAGTGCACACATTAAGTTGGCTGGTCTCACTGTCGCACAACATTATTAAATATATTTGAGGAGCAGATTTGATACTCAGGCAGGGTCAGAGAAAGCGAGAGAGAGGGAGAGAGAGGGAGTGAGAGAGGCTGTCGCACTTCAACCCCCTGAAATCCCCATCTCTCTTGCCCCTTCCTCATCAGGACTCGAGTTTCAAATATTTTGCATTTGAGACCTCATTTCTAAGAAAACATAATGTAGTTAGAAACCAACATCTTATCAAGCAGAAACCTGTAGCCTCATGAAAACTGTAAAATGTCACAGTAATACTAGTAATATCACAGTAGTCCAAGAACCACCTGGATTTTAAAGTTTACTTTGAAAAAAATGTAACGTTAAAAGAAAAGGTCTGCACACTGGACTTGAAACACCAGCTTTCATACTGATGCATTGCAGGTTCTCAATAGTTAAATAAACTGCGATCAGGGTATCCCAATTTTAGACCTGACAAGAGTCTTGCAGGTTTCAAACATAGAAGAAACAACACCATCCACTGCACTACATTCTAAAACATCCTAATTAGAGGTTTAATTTGTGTTGCCATGCAAAAAATAAAATAAAAAATGCAGTATACTCAGGATCTATAATAATTATAACGTTTTAAATATGTTAAATATTTAAGCATTTTGTTCACATGACTACTGGACAAACCTCATGCAGCAGCTTTATAACCTGTGTGTATACAGGTTTAGAAAAAGAGGAGCTGAAGTTTATACAAGAAGAATGTTAGTGTTGAATCATTTATCAGCTGTGTTCTCCATTATGGGCTCTTGACAATGAGAATTTATAGGTAATCTTGTGGAGATAAACCCTCAAAGCGTTGTACTTCACAATGGATGATGAAGCTTTCAAATAAACCATCATATCAATATGTCACACTACCAAGGACCCCCAGAGCAACTTCAGGTTAAATGCATTGTTCAAGAGCACAATGGCAGCTGTCAGAGGAAAGCCAGGAATGTTAAAAGGTTGGAGTCGATTGGTATTAAGTCAACATCTCTGGTAGCCCTCCAGGATTCAGACCAGGTGCCTCCTGTTCATGGTGTGTAACAGTAACCCACTGAGACGTCGCGAGGTCTACTTTAGTGATACGGAAGCAGTTGCTTCAAAAAACGAGTTGTCAAAACCTGTGTCTAAATTCTAAGTGCATTCAACCTCTTTTTTCTCGAAGCAGATTTTTAACCATACTAAATGAAAAACATATTTCAGTGGATTCCCATCCATCCGTTGTGTATTTCCATGGCCCTTAATCAAAATATAACTAATGTAGCTTAATGTAGGTTAGATTTACAAATGTCATGATTAGAAAAAAAATCAAATGAGAAAAGGTTAGGATACAGGTGAGAATGTTCAAAGTGCAAATCACCTTGTAAATGACGACAATGAAGGAAATTTTACAATTGATTTTTATAGCTAGGCAATCCCTGTATATAATACAAGCCTAGTAATTGCTGTGTTTGTGTCATGTTCTGTGTAATTGACTCAGTCGGAGTGATGTACTTGTGTTGTCCAGTGGGTCTCCACCTCAGAATGTGGTGAGTAAGACTTCGCTTAGAAAAGATAAGACCCCAAAACTTCCAGCATGGTGGATAAAGTGCACTCAGTTGATTAACACCCCGGCTCATACTCGCTTTCTCACATACACACAAACCCAAGAGCACACTTCATCCAGAAGGCCAATGTAATGTAGGGCAGTCGCTAGGCAACTGTCTTACTCTAAAGCTACTCGAAACAAAAGGACTCACTCTAAAATCACTCTGTGCTGTGGAGTAGAAGATCCTTGGTGGAGAAGGGCAGTAAGCGTGGGCAGCACTAACTTTTTATTCCAGCCAGTGTTAGTCTGCCTGGAGATGCCACTGGAACAGCCATTAGGCTGCCAAATGAACCAGCTCATTAGACTAAATTTTTTACATCAGGTGCTCCGTAACATAATTCAATAAGCAAAGGCGCTAGAGTGTCTAGTGCAGTCGGAGGGAGGGGTGGGGCAAAGAAAAACTGAAAGAGCTGTATAGGGTGCTTTTGTCATGTGCTGTTCATTGCTGTCATGCTCTCTTCCTCTTTTTCTCCCTCCATCATTGATGGCTTCTTTCCCCTCCTCCTCATTATTGCACAAGTGTTTCCTTTCTGTCCAGTGTCGGCCATGAATGGGAGGCTAACCCATGTCACATGGCACATGGCCAGGGTCAGATGCTCCCTGACAGTTGAGCTGTTCCGCTTCGTCAGGACTTTGGCGGCACTTAGCTGTGTCAGCTGCCTGGCCAGGGCTTGGGCACCCGTGGGCATCAGAGAGAGTGCTGGCACGAGACAAGCGTTCAGACTCCCTGCCAAGCAGGGCGCAGTGCTTCGTTGGCTGCCAGGCCGTTAGCCTCACACTCACCGTCTCCCTCTCAGCCCTCTGGTGTGAGGCTGTGCCATCTGGCTTGTGTGGAATCACTAAACTTTATGTAATATTATGTGGGTGTAGAGATCAATGTGAAGATTCGTTAGTGTATCACTAATACATTAGTTTCCATTTCATGATTCCACTCTAAGATTCAGACAGTGATTCAGTGATGCTGAATGACAGAAGACACGCCTTAGATACAAGATCCTCGTAACATGCGTAAAACAGAATAGCTTTTAATCCACTATTAGTTTCAGGGACTGTCCAGCCATTTACTCACTATTAGATAATTGCCTGAATAATCCCTTAAACTTTGCTTACATGAGTCTAGCCACACACATTCATTTTCTGTCCTCCCACAATGTATGCAGTCATGTCTGAGACACTTCTGCCTTGTCACATGTACTGAACATAAGAAAAACTTTTAAAATTTTACACTGCACTCAGACCCATGGCAACATAATGATGGCATGATATTTCATTATAATGCATCACAATTTAAAGACCTGGTTAACTTTAACCTTTGATCCAAAAACTCAATGCAATCTGTGGAGGATTAGCAATTTGTGGTCATACGATCCTCCAGTGCCCCTATTCTGTAGTGTCACTGAGTAATGCCAGTGGAAATTTCCATTCAGGAGGTAGGGATGTGAAGTCAACTATAGGCAGCAACAAAACCATTGTCTACTTCTAATGTTGTTATTGTTATGTCATTGTTATAAATGATGAACTGTCATATTATCCATGTTAGTCTGTTTCCCTCCTTTCATGCTATTGGCAGGATGCAATATGGGAAAACTTGCACCTTGATTCATGACATTGATAGAGTAGAAAGGAAGGGAGGGTAAGAGGAAGCATGGAGCATCCGCCGTGTGTGTGTGTGTGTGTGTGTGTGCACCGAGAAAGCAGTATGTGTGTGTCTGCAAGGAGCCAATCTTCTTCCTTGGTCACTAGTCTGGAGAAGGAGGGGTGAACGACAAGTAATCTTAAGTGTAATCTAGGAATAATAGAACTCAATACCAGTTAAACTGTGGTAAAGAAAAGTTGATAAAACCTGGGAGTCACTGTAACAAAGTATTAAATCATTTAAAAAAAGAACTGACCAAACAGCATGTTTGTTTCACAGTAAGTAGAAATGCATATGTATATGGCCAAAACTGTGGGACACTTGACCATCACACTCATATGTTTTCTGAACATCCCATACCAGATTTACTCCCCTATTTGCTGTTATAATAACCTCCACTCTTCTGGGAAAGCTGGAACTTATGATACTTACTATCTTTGTTCATTTGTTTTCAGTATGTACAGCATCTGCTTTAAGCTGATTTGGTTGCTATGATTTGAATCACTTATGTCTTTATACTGTATTTTGGGGAAAATACAATTAGTCAGGTTATTACAATGCATTGTGGGTGTTTACAACTAAAAGTAATTCTGTACGCCTTCATAATTGGTCGAGTGTCTGCAGGACTACATGGGATTGGTAAGAATTCCTTCGGGAGCAGACAAGAGTGGGATTAAAAAAAAAAAAAAAGTCCTGTGTACCAACCTCTGTAATACACCATCACAGACATTCTCCAGCTCACTGTTGTGAAGAGACAAACCCATGCCCATTGTATTCTACACTCAGTGGGAGGTAGCTAGTGATGCTTACAGAATAATAGCATCAGTTCTACAGCAGGACAAGACTTGCAGTTTGTTTATGGGGTGTATCACCTGTTGAGGCCCCACAGGTAGATTTGAAAACTGAGTAATTTTTTGAGAATGTGCTCCCACTCACGCAAGGGGCTGCCAGAGGTACCAAAGTGCCTCCCGAAAGCCTAGCTCTCTGCCCACAGTTAAAGCCATGAAGTGTGACTCATGGCAGGGTTTGATAACTGGATATAACAGGCGTGATCATGTTGGTCTGTCTGTGCTAGTAGAACTTTATAGATGACTTCTGGTGGATCTTATATCATTAGGACTGTGGTTCACATGAATCATTTATAGTTTCCTGAGGTGTGCACTCACCAAGCGAAAGTTTGGTGAAGCTTATATAAGAGTGTGTGAACTGAAGTATCTAACCTGTTTACAAGCCCCTCCCCCCAAAATGGTTTGGTTTAAATCAGCCCGAAACTCAGAATTTTCAGTGGGAATGTTGCTTTAATTATAGACAAGACATTTTAAACAGAAATGTCTAAATTCTGCCTGTAACTGTGATCGGCTCATCTTGTGGAACAGTTGGAGGGAGGTACTTTTCACACCAAATGTCTCTATAGTCAGATTGGTTCTCTCTTCGCCATACTGGTGGAGCCCAATCACCATGGCACCCAGTGGAGCAGATGGAATTGACTCTGGGCAATTGAAATGTAGAAACTTTAGTTGTCAGTTCGTAATCTGCTCCTGGCACTGGGGTTTATATCGGTTCTGTGCTTCACTATGAGTCACTCAGGTATTGAAGGAGAATATAACACAAAAGCAAGTGTTCATTAGAGAGGGATTTTATTCCTAGTGTTCTTGTATGTTATGGAAAATTGAAAATTAAAATGGAACTGCCTGATGGACACTTCCAACTGGATCTCTCCTTGGCCACACATTTTGGTGGCATATAAAGAAACTTTGATTCTATAAATTTCATATGCCAAACATTGCACAGTGTTTTACTGCACATTCATACAATCACTCAGAAAAGGTCAGGGTTGCTTGTGATTAATATTTCTCCATGACTTTTTTTGTTTTGTGAGATATCTGGGTTTTAGCTTGTGAGGTGTGCATTTGTCTTTGTATTTTGGTACTTAATGTTTCCAGTGAAAGTCCTCTTAGAAGTTTTGGTGGTCTTGATTGGATGTGTGTAAGTCTATGCATAATAGGAGCAGTAACAAAACTTGCCACAGGCAAACGGTATCCTGTGCACATGATATCAGTGATGTAAATGATCTGGAGATCTGCCCAGCACTCTCCACCTTCACCTTTGGCCTAAAATGTGTAATGCTGGGTCTAAGGAGGGGCTAAGGATAAAAGCCAGGCCTCGGCTCTGAGCCTCATTATCCGTCCCTGCCGTTGCCTCACGGAGACCCTGGCAGAGTGTCAATTAGCATTCCACCCATGTCCCAGTGTGCCCTGGAGGACACCCGCTGATGTCATCTCAGAGCACTTGCCTCACAAGTTATCAAAGGAGCGATTTAGTCCCATTACATGGTATTCAGAAGTTTACATTACTGAAATGCTTTTGCTGGACAGACCCTCCCTTTGGACATCCTTGTTTTCAGTGGACGGCAAAGCTAAACCTGTGGTCACAAACATTTTGGAAGTTAGAGCATCAGTTTTAAATTACAACTACAAAGGTTCTATTTACTGAAAATAACAGTAATTAAGCAGTTATGATATTTATGGATAAATATAAATGGATAAATGTGCTCATTAGTGATGCCAATTTCTATAAGCATATTGAATTAAGTTAATAATAATCCCTTAGCCTTACTGTCATGTGTGCCTTATGGGTGAGACAGTAGTGAGGGGAAACAGCCCAGCCGTGCTGACTGTGTCCTCCTTTCTTTCCTGCTTTTTATTGAACTGATTCCACTTTTCACTGGCTGGGCCAGTCCTGGACCCTGTATGGAGCACGCACAACCCCATGACCACCTGCACTGCTTCCATATTCCTGCTGTCCAAACAGTACGGTGAGGGGAAGCGGCATCATTGGAAACACCTGGGCCTGATCATTAACGCATGCCCTGCTGTCCTGGCTTTGTACTGGCTGCCCACTTGGCATAGGCCATATTCAGGCACAAAAGAGTGAATGACATATGGTGCAGACTTGAAAATATGGAGGTACCACAGGGAACCATAATGGTTGCTAAATTAACAATTTTCACTAGGGCTCTAATGGGACGCATGAGCATCGTGGTATTCACTGAAGCTATGTTATGTTCTTTGTTTATTCCCCAATTCCAAAATTGCGTTGGGGCGCTGTATAAAATGTAAATAAAAACAGAATGCTATGATTTGCAAATCATGGAAACCCAATATTTGATTGAAAATAGTACAAAGACACCATATCGGATATTGAAACTGAGAAATCTTATTGGTTTTTTGAAAAATATATGCTCATTTTGAATTTAGTGCCAGCAACATGTTTCAAAAACTTTGGGACAGGGGCAACAAAAGGCTGGAAATGTTGTGTAATGTTAAAAAAAAAAAAAGAAAAAAGAAAAGTTAATTGGCAACAGGTCAGTAACATGATTGGGTAATATACAATATATATTTAGGCACTAGTTAAAAGCTGAGCTTCCGATGAGTGCAAAATGTATTTGTAAGTGGCGGCCAGAGCTGTCACTCATTATTCATATTACGGGCAGAGCTGTCAGCCCAGGAAGCTGTATTTGTTATGCTACAGATGCTCGCTGCTGTGTTTATAGTCACCATGTGCCTCCATCAGAGGTTTAGCATGGTATGTTATAAAGCTTTGCTGTCTGTCATCCTAATATGTCATTCATGCACAATGTAAAGTTTGTGTACATTGTTTATTGAGTGTGTTCTGTTTGTGTTCGATGCATTGGTTGAACTGTGGTATAGCATGAGACTTTGAGGGCAGAGGCTAATGGTGCACATTTGGCTAACTTGTAAAGGTTTGCATGCTTGGTTGAGCAGAGCAAGGTGTGTAATGTTCAGAGCATAGTCTGGAAACATTACCCTGCAAAATTGTGTATTTGTTTACAGCCATGTTACGTAAATTATTTTTTGTTTTGTTTTCTTTGGTTTTCACAGTGCTCGGTGTATGGTATTTGATGTCTGGTGTTCGTTGCTTTACTTGTGTTCAAGAGGAATAAAATGCATATGCACCCGTCAGAGACTCTCTGCTGTTGGTCTTAATGCCAAGGACTGCTACAGAGTTAGTAAATAATCCCATGTTATTTTTTAAAATGAAAAATTTTAAATAAGCGCTGGACAAAAACCCATCTATCTTATGTAAATAAAGCTGCAAATTTCATTGTCCAGTGGTCAAGTGTTTATGAGATACGTTGCCTTGCACTTACGTAAGTGCCTTGCACTTGCATTGCCTTGATACGTTGCCTTGCACTTATGGGTTCCCTGTGATGGTACACGTATGTCATACGTACATATGTCATACAGTCGCAAAAGCCATCAAAAATCAGTTTGATGCATTACCATATTCTCTGAAGTATGGAGCACCTCTATAAAAAGAGCATCCCAGAGAGGCGGAGTCTCAGAGAGGCTGAATTTGGGGATCACATCATCTACGGTACATTATATCATTAAAAAATTCAGAGAATCTGGAGAAATCTCTGTATACAGGGGACAAGGCTGAAAACCAACATTGAATGCCCATGATCTTTGGGCCCTCAGGTGACACTGCATTAAAAATAGACATGATTCTGTAGTGGAAACTGCTGTATGGACTCAGGAACACTTAAGAAAACCATCGTCTGTGTAAAACAGTTTGTCACTGCATCCATAAATGCAAGTTAAAGCCATATATAAAAAATATCCATAAACACCACCACCTTCTCTGGGCCTGAGGTCTTTTACGATGGACTGAGGCAAAGTGGAAAACTGTCCTGTGGTCTGACGAATTGAAATTTGAAATTCTTTTTAGAAATCATGGACACCGTGTCCTGCAGGCTAAAGAGGAGAGGGACCATCCAGCTTGTTATCAGCACACAGTTCAAAAGCCAGCATCGGTGATTGTATGGGGGGCATTAGTGCACATGGCATGGGTAGCTTGCACATCTGGGAAGGCACAATTAATGTTGAATGATATAAACAGGATTTGGAGCAATGTGCTGCCATCCTGACAATCTTTTTCAGGGAAGGCCTTGCTTGCCTTGCTTATTTCAGCAAGACAATGTCAAATTGCATTCTGCACATATTACAACTGCAAGGCTCCGTAGTAAAAGAGTCTGGGTGCTAAACTGGCCTGCCTGCAGTCCAGACCTGGCTCCCGTTGAAAACATTTGGTGTACTATGAAATGCAAAATATGATAAAGGTAGCTGAACTATTGAGCAACAGAAATTGTATATCAGGCAAGAACGTTTGACTTTCAAATCTACAGCAATTGGTCTCCTCAGTTCACAAACACTTACAGAATGTTGTTAAAAATAGTGGCGATACACAGTGGTAAACATGCCCCGTCCCAACTTTTCTGAAACATGTTGCTGGCATCAAATTCAAAACAAAAATATATTTTTCATAAAACAATAAAATTCAACATTTGATATGTTGTCTTTGTACTATTTTCAATGAAATTATTTGCAAATCGTCACATTCTGTTTTTATTTACATTTTACACAGCTTCCCAACTTTTTTGGAATTGAGATTGTATTTTTGTTGAGTTGTTGCCTTAATAAGCACAATATTGCTGAGTAATGTGATAAATAAATTAAATTTCAATTACAAGATGGAGGTAAATTTAGGAAAACAATTTATGTTCAGATATAATTGCATTGAAAGATGGAAAATGAAATGTAGCCAATGCTGCTGAGAAGAACAGATCTGTGCTCCTAGTAAGTATTACATCACACAATGACTGTTTCTGACGGATTTAGTTTTCTACAGACACAGGGATTCTTCATTAGTCTGTGTTTGACTGTAAGACTTGATATTCTTGAGACAATACCTCCGACTTCTGGTGAGGTGGAAATAGAGTGCAAAATTATTGTTTTGTGTCACCTTTTAGATTAATGTTGTTTTTATCTAAAGTCAAGTATTTTTCATTCAGTTTGTGTGTGTGAGAGAGATTGAGACAGGGCCTCAGTGTGTGTTCTGGGAAAAGGACCTTCCAGATTAATAATGATGATAAGGATAGAGCACACTGTTGTCATATGCAGCATTCTATTTTTGGCCTTAGCAAAATTGTGACAGTCTGTCAGGAGTGTGCTGCCCTACAAATTTCATCACTGAAACCATGCGTGTTCAAATAAAATTCTCTTTCCTGTACAGGGTCCTCCAAGAAATAATGAGAAACACTCCAGTGTATGTTTCATTACTTTTTTTAATGTGTTATCAACATTTACTTTCAACTTTTAATAACAGTTGGCTACTTACCTATTCACATAATGAACTGATGAGCATTTTTGGCCAGCCTGAAACCCAGCAGACAATGTAGCTGTAGATTGTACCACACAGAAATCTACATTGTATGCCAGGTTCGGGACAGCACAAAAGAATTCATCATTCGCCCTCGCAAAGTGATGGGCTTCTGCATGTGCAAAAGATTCGCATTCATTATTTCTCAGCCGTCAGCAACTGAAGGCATTCACACAAACCCAGCCACTATGACAGCCTAATCACACAAAGAATGTGACATCTTGCCTTGTCCTTTGTCATCAAATCACTCAAACTGCATCTTCAACAGTCAGTCGAGAGACAATGGATGGATCCATTCATCGGACAATACCACCATGTCAAAACAGAAGTCTGACATAATTTCTAGTTGCTTCAACAACACTGCTGCATGCAGAGTGTGTGTCAAATTATTTAGCAAAACAATAAACCAGAAATACAATAAACTAATGGAGATGTATGAAGAGGTCGAACTCTGAAACACTTATGGACAGCTAAATGAAATAATGAGAGCAGGGAATGCCTTCAGGCCTTCTAGTATAGAGAGAGTGCTATTTTGTGAATGACAGGACGAAGTCCACATACCACACAATCTGAATGGAATGTGCCAACAGGAAGCACAGAATGCCATCAGAGACCCAGTAGCCAGATGTAGCTGCTGATTGCAACACAGGATCTACACTGACTACTGAGCAGCTCATGAGCAAACCAGTATGGCATAGAAACAGCTTTCATTGTAAAATGGAGTCATCTTCAATGCCTTGGCATCTTTGCTCACTGAAAAAAGAGAGAGAAGAGTTGGTGATTAGAAATTGTGAACAGAGCCATTCTTTCTTTATGCAAGCATGCACAGAGGGACAAAAGTAGGTGGTGGATAATTTCATGATGGGCATTTTTAAGCACACTGTTAAGGCTTACAAATGGCTCTCATTCATCCCCATTAGCCTGCAGTCAAAAAGGTAAACAAACAGAAGCTGTGATTCTGTTGCATATGAATCACTTCTGTTAACCAGTTAGACCGAGCATTTTGTTTCAACAATGTTTTTGCTCATATATGAATGAGTGAGTGGAAGGAAGTGAAGGCTATGATTCCAAACACTGAACCCAGTGTTTGACCCCTTTAACTCCCAGTACCTTACAGTGGGTATAGTCTTATCCACTAATTGTCCCTTGCTCATCTAACTACATACCTTTCCTAGTACGTTCAGTATATTGATTAATTCATCTTCAGTAACCACTTTGTCCTAGTCAAGGTTGTGGTGGATCCATAGCCTATCCTGGGAACACTGGTAGGAATACACCCTGGATGGGACACCATCCAGGAAACAGATAAGCTTGACTTTAACTACTGAAATTGGATCCAAATTCTGGTTTAAAAACATATTTACCAGATGCTGATCAATAGCTCTGCACAATCATTTGAGACCTCTTCTTTGTTTTGTTGTGTGTGTGTGTGTGTGTGTGTGTGTGTGTGTGTGTGTGTGTGTGTGTGTGAGACAAATGTGAAATATGTACAGGATTAAATACATAACAGTTCAAGACAAGCCCCTGGACCTAAGTGAGTCAGAAAGACAGTGAGAGCAAAGACACTCCACACTGTCAGTAATGGCTCCAGTCCAGCATACCTGAGACCTTGTGACCATATTGATTCTTGGATCAGCTGATGGTCATTTGATTCTAATTTTTCTCTGTTATGGAAACTGTTCCCACCCTTGTGCCCCTGTCTAAATTCCAGCACAATGTCTTGGTTGTCAGTGTCTGCCTGATCAGGCTCTGGGACCTGAGCATGGCAGAGTGGTGACATCCAGGGACATTATCCTGCATGGTAAATACTCAGTCAGTAGGAGATACAATATAAAGTTGCTAGAATATAGCAATAATGAGGATCCCACTGTCATGTGAGAACGAACCTGTCGTTTTGAGTGCACCGAAAATAAGAAATTCAGACTTGTCACTTTGGAAATGCTGATGTAAAAATTGCAATATGTTGACTGAGTGGAATGTGTGTTTGTGGTTTGATTTTTAAGTTGTGCTGACAAAGCTTTCTGGCATTTTAAGACACTGTCCACCACAACATGTTACTGAACAATACAGATTACTAAACCATAATCATAAGAAAAACGCTAAATGGGATGTACTAAGGTACAAGAAGTTTGTATTAACTGATAGCTGATCATTAGAGAGTGACTTTTATTTTCGTACTGAGGTCTGACTATCGGAGCACATCGCTAATAAATATACTAACTGGTATTGACAGTACTTAGTCTGACTAGTTATTTTTTGGCTCCTTTTCAAGATGTGCCACAAGTGACTTACAGTTAAGATCCCACAGCACTTTCCTGATTGACAAATGCAAAACTATACCAATATTATTATGAACTCACAATAAACCAATTTTCAGAGATTTAATATCCAATTACTAATTCTAGAGTGTGTTAAAGATGTACAAATGATCTCATGGCAGTATTTCAGATTTTTGGGAAAGCTCATCACACCAGTTTCGAAATCTTTGGTATTGTGTATGCTGTGTGGAAATTTACTTCATGGCAAGATTCCCAATACTATATAATACCAAACTTATTCCATTTCATGGTTTTTTAATTTAAAATTTAAAATTACACAAATGTGCTGGAGTATATGCTAAACACCAACACATGTAGGCATTAATGGGGTTTTCTGCCGTGTGTGGTTTTTTTTGTGGTTTTTTTGGGGGGGTTAGGGGATAACATTGCCTGACGTTCCCTAGAGAGGTGTTTGCTTCCGGCTGCTACTCTGTTGTATGCCCCAGGGGTGAGCCACAGTCTTAGTAATGATCTGTAGCCATTAGGATAATTTCTGAACATTCCATTCATAACCTTCCAGGTCTAGTGATCAGCTCAGAGGGGGTGCAGACAATTCAGGGAGAAAGAAAGCACGAAGGGGCTTAGGTTCTCTCCTATATAAGTCAATTTTAAAGTGCTTTCCTAGCATGTACAGTAAGTGGTTATTGAATGAAACTCAGCAAATCAATAATGTTCAAATTACTTCAAAGACTTGTGGTATGTTTTAATGTTTAGTGGTTATAGCTACTCTAAAATTACTAGTTTGACTTTATTTTATGACATTGTACACCACTCTTTTATTTCCACAAGCCTAGACTATAATTGACAAGCACAAGGTGGACAACAACATATGCACTCTGAGCTAGATTCAAGCATGTAATTTCTAGCAATTTGCAAAAATAGGATAAAAATATATATAATAATTAAAATCTGTTTCATTGTTCTTACCTAAGAGCTAGAAGATGGCATTATCAGGTATAAAAGGAAACTGGAATGTGAATCCTCTGAACCTGTAAGAAAGAAAAGAACATAAATGTATAATCTATATTTACAACCCAAAGTCTGAAAACAATATCAATACTACTGGTACATATTTATAAACGTTGATGTCCTTTCAATGCCTTATAGTCAGTATTGAGAAACAATAGGAGAATGACCATCTGGGAAACTGAAGCAAGCCAGCCGTCATGGTGAGTAGGTGATGCTCAAGCTAATCCACCAGTCTTCCAGAGCGAGGCTCTTTCTGTGCCAGAGAACATGCTACAATTTAACTCGAAATGATTAGTGCTCTGAAAGTTTCTCCAATCAAGAGCCTCTAATCTTGTAGACTGCTGAGCTTTTCCTCCCAACATCTCATCCCAACTGCAGGATCCAATGGGCAAAGAGAAACAAACAAGCTAGATTTCTGAAAGCAGGAGCCCTTGTGAAAGATTGATAGTGCTCAATTTCAACAAGACCATGCACATGTAGATGCATGCTATTATATGTACAAAAACACAGAATACAACATTTTCATTTACATTTTTACTACTAAAACCCCAACTGTTAATGTTTCCAGTTCTTATAAACACATACTGGGCACTATTTGGAAAGATCAGCTTATGCACTACTATTAATACTACTGACTGTAATGGCTCCTTTGCTGGCAGTGGATCTGTTGGTGGTGAAGCAGATATTTGGCAGATCCACAGCTTGCTTTCTGGGTGCTGCTCCTCACTATTTTTACTATCATGGCTCTAAGGCTAAAAATGGGAGGGGATGGTTTAGAGTGTGGGGGGGGGGGGGTAATAGTCTTGCTGGCACGGCTATTCCTGGAGCCCCAGCATGTTCAGTTGATGTGGGTTTCCTCTAAGATGCCTGAGAGATGACTTGGCCTGACCACATCCACATTCTGAGAGAAGCAACAGCCGAGCCCCTGACCAGAGTTCTGTCAACGTGGTCTGCCACCGAACAGGAACTGAATCATTGCCCTCACCCACCAGAGGTGGTAGGGCAGCAAGGGAAGGGGGAAGGAGTAAGTGTGAGTGTAGGGGTTTGTGTGAATGTGTTCCTGCTTGGGTGTAAAGCTGGGGTTACATGATGCAACTTTTATGCAACTTTTGTTATTTGCAATACAATTGCTCTTAAATTACAATTCTACCTTATGCAACTCACATTAGGCAGTTTCCAATCAGTGAGCTCAATAAAGCCAGCAGATGTCATCAGGTAGACAAATAAATAATCAAATTAATGGAAAAAGATGATATCTAATAATATCTGCTTAGCATCTAATTTGCCTGACATAACGGCAAATGGCACCACACAACAAGAAATTCACCTTAGTGTTTTTTATATTTATATAGACATGTACCATAAACAAATCTTGAGCAAGAAGCTGATACTCTGCCTAAGGTCCTTTTTAATACTAAATGACAACGTGAGAATCAATGACAGTGAACTGCATAAATAATTGTACGAACACAACCTACAGCCTGTCAAACCCAATGCTCAGTACTGCTTATATTAGTTAAAGAGAGGTGAACACTGTCCCAAGTGAGATTTCCTTCACACTCTTATCAGCAGCCCTGCCGACGCAATCACATCCAATCCAGACCCATTTTTACTTATGACACCATAACAGAAACCTCTACACTCCTATATCTCTGCCAGCCAGTGCTCACACCCTGATTAAAATTGATATTTTTTTCTGAAGACCCTTTGTCTTCTGCCAGTTTCCTGTCATCATGTTGAAAGCAGCCTGAAAATGTCAGTTACTCTTGTGACTTCCTCTGAAGATGCTCTCTTGTTGCCTTGAACATGGCTATATTCCCAGAGCTATCTCATGAAAGCGGGTAGAGAATTGGGGAACTTCATGGGTCAAAACACAGATGTATTACCTTCATGATGAGGTGGTCTCCTTACATTCCAGAGGTTGATGGGTTGTTTTTACAGTCTAATTTAATTTGAGGAAGAGCCTTCAGCTGCAAAATGCCTGATGAAGGGTTAAGTCTGGGAAACTTGGTCTGGACTTCATCAGAGGCCTGGAAGCGATTAATTTCACTCCCCTTATACTCACTTGCCCCACACAGAGTGTGGAGGTGCCACTAACTCTCCACCCTTTTATCATATAATTCCATTAGCTGATTGCTCAAAAATGGGAAAGGTGAGCATAATTAGTTCTGACCAGTTTCAAAAATGCTGCTCACCTCCAAGAGGCCAGGCAAGACAAACAGTCTCCTTTTCTCTTCAGAGGTCATGGAATACAAGAACTACTTGCCACTGGAAACAGCAGTACCCAGTGGGTGGATGACAGGAGGGCTGTGAAGTTCATTTGATTTGTGGCCCTTTGATGCAGGACTTACTAGTGTAAAAAGTCTGTGGGTAGGCCAAGTTCAAGGTAAAAAGAAATCTTTCACCGCTATGTGGAGCAAAGTGATGTGTGAGCCATAGAGGTGGACACACATGCATACTGTGTATATACACATCGTCTGCCATTCAGGCTGAGACGTTTGCAGCCACGGTTAACTTCATTACCACAGTACTGTTGAAGCAGTGCCTCTTTTTAGTATGGTGGAAGGACACATACACATACACTGGACTGAAGTGCAAAGGATTTATGTTCTTCAGTGTGAATAACTCTGAGTTGCCCTAGGTCCAGTTGTGCTCTTGAACCAAGCTCAAGTGTATAGCATTACATCTAAATGAAGACCGATAAATTCCGTTCCATTAGAGCAGCACAACGCTCCTTAAAATAGCCATAATACTCACTCTGTTTAGGAGCACACTGACCCTGCTGCTGATGTCTGAACCACTTCTACCTTCATGTGCACATCATGGAGGCAGTGAAGAGTTTGGGAAAGAGTTTGGGCTGCCAGAGTTCCAATTGGCTCCAACAGGAGCATCAATAATCCGCATTTTAGAGCAGTGCACACAGCAGAACACATACAAAACATGCATTCTGTATGAACAACCGTTCCTTGAGATGTCAAACTTGATGGGGAATACTGTTTTTCAGCACTGTCAGCTTCTATATACTGGATATTGAGCAAATAAGACTCATGGTCCTTGTTACACATACATTTTATGCAAAGTAATTTTAGCCATTTCAGGGGACCATTGAGCAATTAATCTTGAATAAAATTAATAGCTGAGTATTTGCCTGCAATCCTCTTGAAACTGTTGATGGCCTGAAATCTGTGAATAACCAGACATGGTATTTTCTCTAGTGATGCTCTGCCAAACCCATATTTGCAATTCCTGATTGTTTTTGGGAAGGTGGTTGGCTTTTACATTTGTCTTTGATAAGTGAAGTGCATTTTCAGTGTGGTTCATGTCAGGAATGCTCCAATCATTCTCCCTCTTGCTTTAGTAATATGTTTTGGGTGAACTGATGGAAGTTGAAACACTGAGAG
Organism: Galeichthys feliceps; assembly: GCA_025399955.1. Classification (NCBI taxonomy): domain Eukaryota; kingdom Metazoa; phylum Chordata; class Actinopteri; order Siluriformes; family Ariidae; genus Galeichthys; species Galeichthys feliceps. The sequence goes on from JAODTV010000028.1 coordinate 31,108,732, forward strand.
ATTTGGTTGGATCTGAGCAGGTGAAATGTTTCTGTACGACTCTGAATGATTTTGATGAATTTATCATCAATAACACATCAATAATGCTATGCAGTCACTTCATGAATGAAAGCAGCTTAATGTGAGCAAATCCCGCCCGGCGGCGGCGGTCTCAACTTCACATCATTTTTCTATCCCTGTTAGTTTCTGAATTATGAA
>JAODTV010000028.1:31109029-31123094 GCA_025399955.1 Galeichthys feliceps
TTGACCGATTTTCACCAAAATCGTATCATCTGGAGCCATTACCCCAGTGAACATTCCTACTAAGTTTGGTGAAGATATGTCCAGCGGTTTTTGAGTTATTTTGGTAACAGACAAAGACAGACAGACAGACAGGACCGAAAACAATATCCCGCCCCGCTATCGCTGCGGGCAGGATAATAAAGATAAGTTTTCTTTGGTCAGCCACTACTGCTGTCTCATGTTTCAGTTCAACTGGCAGCCATATATGTTCAATTGTGTCAGATGCTTTTTATTTATTCCATTACTCAGGTTCATCTTTTCTTTCTATAAGATTTGAAAGGAACTTTTATGTACCTGGTAGAAAATTTTACTGTCAGTTCTTGGTGCTTACCACAGGTTTTTGTTCAGCAAACTGCTTTCATGCTGGTGTATGTATCGGTCTCATGCTGGAGGTCTACATTTCGAGCTGTTCAACAGTTTTTTATTTATAATTTAAACTATTCTTCAGTTATTCACTGCAATGTCCTTCTGTAGTCCACTGGGTCATTTGCTATTACTAAGCTCACCAGTGTCTTCTTGCTTCTTAACAACATAAAAAAACAGTTGATTTTTACTACACAGTTACAGACTATGTATAAAACGGTTTGTGATATTTGTAGGGTTTTCTTAACGTTAAATTAGGTTAAACATTACCATAAGTTAAACTTCCACACATTATGTCATACCCAATATACTGTTCTACAAAGGTATAACAATTTAAATTGGGAATAGCTGGAGACGGTGTTCCCATGTCCTATGATTCTCCTGTTCCATGATGTGTTTCCACTTGTGGAGTCACTTTCTGAGCACCCTAGGTTTACTGAAGTTCAGTGCACTGCCTGTGTGTTACCCAGGAGGGGAAACACTGTCCAAATATGGGCATGGTGACATGCACAAAGAAGGGTGTGTACGAGTGCATGCCCTGCCATTACCTGAGTACGTACGTCATGCTTACACCTTCACAATCACACAACCACATCTGCTATCATATCTCAACTGTCATTACCAACAGCAAGGTATTGACAAGATGGACAAGAGTTAAGAAGATAGAGTGGGTAAGAAATGCAAGTCTCTTACAGGATGCCTGTTTTAACTCCACAATTCAAGCATGAGATTTACGTTGTTGTGTAAACAGACCAGTGTAAGCCCAGCAAAAGGAGCATAATCTGATCTTGGATCTCTTCTGGAGTCACTCAAGTTACACAAGCTTGCCCTGTGGGACACGTATGGTAGTCATGGCACAATGACCTACTTAGTGACATCACTGTAATAGGACACACCCCTTGGTACACAGATGTGTTACCTTACACTCTCCACCCGGGTGTTTTGTGCCAGTGTATGCCCAGCACCTTTCCACTAGCCACTCCTGCCTCAGTGAGAGTAGGTGTAACATCTGACAGAGCAAGTGAAAAATGAGTACTCTATTCTCTCCATTACAAAAAAACCCCAAACAAACAAACAAAAAAAACCCCCAGTGATGATTCACTAGTAGCGACGAAACTACAACTCCTGCAAGTCTGACCTCAAAAATAGTGACACGCCCAAATCAACATATACATATTTAATGCTGCTTATGAAGTATTACACCGTTTAAGTACTATTTGAAGTAAATATGAGGAGTTTGATTATACCAAATTAATCCAGATTGAGTTAATAATTGAATGAGAATACTATCTGAATGTTAATCATAATACCATTCTGCTATGACGTTCTATTACTTAAAGTGACCGAAACATGCCATTTTGTAACTACAACACACAAACTCGCATTCTTTTCCATATAGTAATCCACAGAGAGTACATCCTGAGCAGTGAGAGTGTGAATAGATCTTGACACAGATAGAGGGAGGGGTTTGGGAGTGGTTTGTATTATCTGGTGCTAAAGCACAAAGGGTGTGTGACGGTATGTGAGGCTGATGGCGGGAGGGGTCCAGAGAGCTGCACCTTCCCGTGAGAGTGTGCTGCACGCACAGAGGTCAATGTGTGACCACTGCATTCCTTTCTAGAGGGACAAAGCATAAGGCCAACAGAAACCCGCACACACCCTCCCCACACCCACACCCACACACTCAGTCTTCCACTTCCGCTTGGAACCTCCAATGGTGGCCGCTAGCCTTGAGGTCTAATTTTAGGGCGGCTATTGTGTGAGCTAGTTTCCGGAAAGAAAATAATTAGGTTAGTGTGTAAGGCAGCAGTTTAGTGGCCTTTGCACCTTTTATAGGCCAGTCTGATTCTGTGTTCTGTACTACAACGTTGCGGCAAAGGTACACTTTAGAAATCTGATACAAAATTTCCCATAAAGTGATGGCTTAAAAATCAATTATGCAATAAATACTTTCCAAAAAAATTCTTACATCTTTCAAACATTGTAATACATGACAAATAATTTGTCAGTATAACAGTCATCATTTAATCCTTTTCAAATAAAAACAGCAATATATTACTATTAATATTCCTATAACTGAAATGCTTAATTTAAAACTAATAGCTGCACTGTCATTTAACCAAAAGCAGATGTTGTCATGTCCATGGACTCTGTGCTTTGGTGGCAATGAAATAATTTCCTGAGACAAAAGATAGTTGGCAGTTAATGCTTACTTTATAAAGGTCAACTTTATGAGTTTACTCTAGATTCTGATGAACAACAGCTGGGTGAGAGGCCAAATCCAACATGCCTGCCTACGTACATGCTGTGTGTGACTAACACACACACACACACACACACACACCAACCAATAGCTTTTGTCCAATAGATTTCAGTCCAGCGTTACCCTAACAGCTGTTCAGTAAGAGGCAGAAGGTACTGAAAGAATAAAGACCGGTAACTCCACCCACTGACTGACCACTCACGGGCTCACCAGAGAGCTTGTCATCTGATTAGTCAAGAGCAACTGACCAATCACCGCTGGACTTTCTCCAGCCCATTCATTCATAAGAAACAGCACTGTGCTGTATAGGACAGTGTGTACATAGTTCCTCATTCAGAATTCACTAGAAGCAACCACAGCTTATTCAGAAGGGGGGCATCCAGAGGGAGAGAATCTCATGATTGCCACCAAGGGGAATTCCCCTCTAATTTTTTTTTTAGAAATAGATTAGCCTATGCAGGGAGCAGCTCAAATTATTCCATACAAAAGTAAAAAGACAGCCTGTCATACCACAAAAAATCCAGACTTGTCTCCTATGGCAGCTCAAAAATCAGTTTCAGTTACCATAAGAGCTATCCCCTTAATAAGGTTCTTTATGTGACACATTGAGAAAGCAAGAATATCTAATAAATGGCAGTCCTAGCCACACAAAGCACATATAGCCAAATAAAGACTAACAAACCAAATAAAAACCATACACATAAAATATAATTCATATCCATTAAAATAAAGCACATTTTCCCTTATGATCGGTTTGTAATTCTAACTTTTCTCAGACTAGTTATCACAAATCTGCAAACAATTTCTCAATTTTAACATGTGCCATATGATATCCATTAGTAGCCAGAGCTTTCTGTCTGCCCCCCCTTGTTCACTTACTCAGTCTGGGTGAAAGGAGTATTTCCTGATGGCTGAATGTTGCTTGCATGTGCTGGGTCTTCTAGTCTTCTCCCTGTCCAGCCCCTTCAGAAGCCACAATCACAGAGAGACAGAAAGAAACACAGAGAGAAAAAGAGATCAGATTCACAGAATGTCAGTACGCCGGAATTACAGCTGGAAACTAAAACCAGAGATCCAGTCAGCTCGAACATATTACTGGTGTTCTCCATATGATTCCCAGCTTGAAACTCACTCTTTCTCTCTTCCTTTCTGTCTCTCTTTTTTGGTCTGTCCTTTTTTTCTCTTTCCAGTCACATTCTTTGGCGGCTAATCAGTAACAGTCTTAAAGTGACAGCAACATTGGTGATAAAAGCTATAGATGTCAAACCAAAGGTGGCCTCCTGATTCAGCTGAGACCCTTTCGCCACTCGAGCCTGAGCTGACTATCACTGTTATCACTGTCATCCGATTTAAAATCCTCTCCCTCCCTCGCTTCTCACTCTGAATTACTCCCTCCCTTCCTCTAGTGTCCCCTCCTTCTCTGTCTCTCTCTCTCTCTCTCTCTCTCTCTCGTCAAGCAGTTATACACTGCAGACTGACTCCCAGAGGTCCTATAGCTGGCTTTGAGGGGCTGAGCATTTCTCTGGCAACCTATCGCTGTTCAGCACAGTGTCCTGTTTCAGAGTGCTCTGAATTGAGAGGTTAGACAGAGGACACCCATTCAGAAAAAAATGAATATAGTGGGAGGAGGGGAGAAAAGCAAGCAAGGCCGACAGAGAACGCCTAGGCTATGCCGCGGATCCTCAAAAGCAGGAAACTCCTCTGCTTGCGTGTCTGTAAAATGGTCAGTGTCTCTAAATAAGGCAAATGTCTGGCACTCTTTAGTTGCTTCCAGCATATTCAATGAACCTAATGAGGCTTTATAAACTACAGCCGCACTTTCTCAAAGGCAGCCCCCAGAGCCTCACATGCTGTCTACGACAATGTGCAGCTGAAGAAATAACCTCTTGCAGTGTGTTAGTTCTCCACAGACATCACAGTCTTTCCATAAAACTTAACGTCTGTTATATTATCCTCGGAAAAATGGAAACAAGCAGATTTGTCTTTATTCAGAGAAGTGAACCTATTTGTGAATTTATATGGCAGGTGACAGAAACATGCTTAAGTAAACCACTGGGTAATGGTATTATCAATAACACATTATTAATAAAGTTTCTTGAAAAAATATAGGTAGGAAAAGTGGAAATTGGTGATAATGTGACAGATTTTTCCCCAACCTACATCCAAATGTCATTTTTAATCTTTCTAACATTATGTTCCAAATGAAACAACTCTATACCAACAGGATCTTTATGGTTTATGGAAATCCAATAAAGGTGAGGCCACAGAGCAAGGTTTGGACAGGTAATGCTGTTCTTAGAAGTAGTATAATCTAACTCATTCCCTTTAATCTCCAGCACATTCTGCTGGCTTCATCTCGAACAGTCAACTCTGCAGCCAGAAGAAAGTACTGAGTTTCACATGGGTTCTGGGAAAACCTACATTGTACAAGGGCTCAATGGCATTTTCTTTCACGAGCTCACCTTTCACCTGGACTAAATCAGGAAAGAGACAGAGAGAGTAAGGGAAAAATGACCAATCCACCTGCTTGTCACTCTCTCGGCGGTTGTGTGGAGCCGTAGCGGCCCTGAAACTACTTTTAAATTCCATATTTGTGTTGTTAGTCACTAGGAGAGTCACTGAGTCACCCCCACGCACTGCCGGCTGGGCCAGGCTCAGATCGCACAAACTCTGATTTACCCCCTTAATTTCTGGGCAAAATAACCCAGTTCAGCCCCATCTTAAAGTACACAAATACCAGCCCACTAACCAGCAGTGGTACATCTCACACACTCGTATTCGCTTCACCAACTCCTCATACACCATCGATCTTTCAGGACAGTTAGTTACATAAGAGAGGATAACCTATTCACACATATCCACACATCTTAGTCATGATTTTAGAGCATTACTGTGGGTATTATATTCATCTGTGATTTTAATTTATGAGGATTTGTACACTTAAATATAACATTTAATTATCCCCCCAAAATATTGGTCATAAAATGCAAGTTCTATCAGACAGAACACAAATATATTCACAAAACTTTTTCAGTAATTATCGTTATATAGTTTTCTCTTTTCAAAAATAAAATTAGAAATGTGAATGCTGAAAATTAAAATGATCACGCTTATTTGATATATGTTAAGTATTATATTCATATAAACACATCCGTTGAGCTAATACTATCATATATATATATATATATACTGAGATATATTGATATATTGATATTTTAATGAACAAGATGAGCTTACATGCTATCAGTATAGATCTTTCTCTTCACTGCCCATTTCTCTCTGGCAGTCTGTGCATGGCAGACGGTGTGTGTGAGTGTGTGTACTGGGTGCATGTGTGTGTGTTTGTTATGTCCTGCTGTGTCAGTCTGGATGGTCCAACTGAGCTCACCGCAGCATAGACAGCTTGTATTGAAATAGAGGAGAGGAGGTGGCGATGAATCACACATTGTAACGTGTCAGTGCGTCATTTTCTGCTTTTCAAATTGGTGTGCTTGTTCTTGCTCATTTTCTTGTCAGTGGGCTGAAGTTTAGTGACTCAGGAGCTTTGAAATGTAAGTACAGAGCGAGCTGGAGCACTTATTGTTGTTAAAATCATGTGCTTCCTACTTGTTTCATTTAAGGGTTGAATTACTTCCAGAGGAAGAAACACATTGGTCCCAGTTTCAGAATTATCTAAACTACCTTAGATATTAGATAATGACTTCTACTAACATACACATGTTACATTATGGCTTGTGAGATCAGTGACTTAATAGTCTAAACATTCTTCTCTTTCGGGAGGGAATTCATAATGTGTACGTGAATAATTTTAGAATTACTATTTCTATTTGAAACTAGAAAAATCTATAAAGATTTATAAAATATTTGAAATAAAAATTGGCCATTTTAAAAATTATACATATGTATTTAACATGATTAAAATTTAACAGAATTAATTAAATTTTTTTACATATATATTATTTTCTTTTATTTTTGTTATTCCAATGAATTGAACCTAAATCAATTTAAATTGTGGGATTAAAATTAACTTCTTAGTTATATTCTCAGTTAGTTATGATGTAAATTTGAAAACCATTAGGTTAATAATCATTAAAAATCATTAGGTTTTGGAAATATTTACATTGTTATGTTCTTTTTTCTATGCATTACTATGCTTAATATGTTAAGACCAAACAGGGGTTTTTCACAGGCCAATTTTCTAGAAAAAAAAAAAAAAGAATCATCTAAATGAAACAGGGTATAATAAGTCGATTTAAATGCTGTTTAGCTTTAAGGACATCCTGATTATAGCTTTAATCTGGGTAGGGTAATATTTATACCACACTGAAAGACAGGAATGCTGCTATCTTTAAGCAAATAATGAAGATAAGAAGTTCTCACTGGAATAAAGATGCATTCCTGGCATTCTTCAGTTGTAGAAGGTGTAAGCCATGACTGCCAATAGCTCCATAAAAGTAGAGATTAAAGAGAGCTTGAGACCCCTCTGCCTGACCTCTCATCCTCACCATGACCTGATGAAAATGAATTACTGATATATTTTCTTTTTATAATATAATATAATATAATTGGTTAGATTAAGTAAACTTTACATTTTTAAATTTTAATATTAAATTCCAGTTAAAGTAATGCTTTTTTTTGGTGCCCAGAATATTTTATGAGTAATACTCATTGATCAGTACAGCATCCCAGCAGACACATTCCTTGATAGCACAGAGAAATCCTAACCCAAGTCCTTTACATAGTTTTGCAGCCAGTACCAAATGCAGATCACCACATCAGGAAACGTGGAAAGAGGAAAAGTGCCTGGCATAGTGACCATGCATTCAGAAAGAGTACACTTCCACACATGATTTGGCCTGGCCAGACCGAGCAATGTAGGAATCTGGGCAGTCAGCTGGTGAGCGACGTCAGGACGATGAGGCACTCCCCCCTCACTTCTAATCGAGCTGGCCTGCTTGGCTCACCCCTGGCACTGAATGGCTATATTAGGTGGCTGCAGAGCTGGTGGTCAGAGAGTAACAGTGGCACGAATACAACGTCATGGTCATGTTGGTGAGGCATGACTTCACAAGCCTTATCAGCCACAGATATGGCATGCTTGTATTACATTACAACTCACACACATGCGCACACACACCCACAGGCCTGTCTTTTAAAGGCACAAAACCTGCCACAAAGATGCCTGGTAGCCATGCCAACCATGTGTTTGAAAGAGCTGACAATGAACAATTTGCCCAGCAAATGGAGGAAAGTATAACCCAGCCAGGAGAATGTGATACACTCCACTGAGGAAAATGGGCACTCTATTAAAATTCTCGTATAATTACTGCGTTTTAGCTGTGATGATTATCGTATGCATTAGAACTGTATAATAATTTATAGCTGTGATGATTATTGCATGCATTAGAACATGGATACTGTTACTCAGTTCCAGCAGTGCTGGCTATTAATACTGAATATATACAGTCTTATTTTAAATGGTCGATTTATATGTGAAATCAGAACATTGACGAAGGAACTAGATTTAAAAATGCATGGTCCAATCACATTCTAGTACAACACACCTTTAATGATTCATTACATTACATTAACAGCATTTAGCAGATGCTCTTATGCCAAGTGACATACAACATATGCAGAGCAGGCTGAGGAGCAGCTGGGGATTGCTCGAGGGCACTTCAGCCATTCATACTGGTCCAGGGAATTGAACCAGCAACCTTTTGGTCCCAAAGCTGCTTCTCTAACCATTAGGCCATGGCTTCCCCATGGATTCATCTCTTGGGCTTCTCTAATATTAAATAACCACCATAATACCATAATATTCTGAATAATAACAGGGAATTAGATTGTATGTTGTTCTGAAAGCCTATAATCCTTCAGTGGTAAATCAATCATGTAATAGGCAGGGTGTTACGGCCTTTCTTTACTGTCCCTTGTCACCAGCGATGGCTAGGTTTCGGGTAGGAGTTGGATGGTGGGTGGGAAAGAGTGTGAGAGCATTTAATGGAGCCTGTCCGTCTGCTCCTCCACCCCTTGGCTGGACCTTTAAAAGGTGTCAGATGAAAAGCAGCTGAGATTGCTGCTCGCTCTCACTCTATCTCGCCCCCTCTCTCTAAGCTGCACTCACTTGCTAGCATCCTGCTTTCACTCGCCCCCTCAACACCCACGGTTTTTTCCTCCTTCTCTGCTTCCCACACACTCCCCACTCCTCACACGCACTCACTCGTTCTCACCCACATACACACACAAACACGCCCAGGCTGCCGTCCCCCAGCCTGCCGCCTCTGGCTGTCCTGGTGAAATCAGGATGCAGGACCCCCGCCTTGATTCTTACTGACCCCAGCACTCTCTACACACTTACATCCTGGAAGTGGGTTGTCCCTGCTGCGGCATCAGTTAGCATGGTGCCAGAGTGACACAGCCGAGTCACAGCTTCCCTGTTCTCCACCTCAGCTGAGCCGGCGATTGGAAAGAGGGAGCAAGAACGGCAGCAGTTCACACCCTCATCCTGGAAGTTCAGAGCGTGCTCTTTATAAACATTCCATTCTCCCCCAGCATGCTGAGCAGGGTTTCCTGCTCTCTGAGCCCAGCCCCCAGCCGGCGTGCTCCCACCCTACCCAGCCTAGACAAGGAGACTCTTTCAGGCACTTCCTGAAGAACCACCTTCAATTATCTGAGCTGCTGGGCCAGGGAGAAAGTTGCTGATGTTATACAATGCCGATAAAGCTCCCTTCGATTCCTTCCCCACCAAGTCAAAGTGGCGTAATCGCCGAGGGAGAGCGATTACTCTGTTTGGCTTGGCTAGCAAGCCCAAGGCCATTCTGAACAACATAAAAGGTGACAGAGGAAGGGAGAGACGAAGAGAGAGAAAAGCAAGAGAGCAGGCTAGAACAAGAAAAGCAAGGTAAGACAAAAGAGTGTAATAACTTGGATCAGATAAGTAGCCCCTTTTACACAGCCTGTTCAAGGCAGAAACCTTGCACCTTTATTCCACCTTGTCTTCTGTATAAAATGTCTGAATGCGGGATGGGGGGGTCCTGTGGTGTTCTGCCTCTGAGCCCAAAGGATTGATAGCAATAGAGGTGGAATCAATGTCTGTGTAAACAGTACAGCTGGCATTTCGGAACAGGGGTCTGATGTTTTTGACATCAACATTAATTTTTGACATTCTTCTTACTGATACCAGTGCGAATTCAAACATCTCTGTCTACAGCATCTAAGGTCCATGTGGCTTTCTGCCTCATATCGCTACCTACTTCACTTTCTCCTCCAACATATTTCTTATCACACAGCAACTTTGCTTGCATTTGAAGAGTGTACACTCTTCAACAAGTGCACGGCTAAAAAAGCACCTCAACACTCAGCTCACCTGCCATTAATGTTTTGAAAGCAACGTCGGTATGCTTGGGGTATTCGTATTTCTGATGCGTAGTATGTTATGTCACCCTAGACACTGACGCTCAATTGCGTTATACATCACGCCTCTGGTTGTGGAACACCAGCATGCTGTATAAAAGTGCACACTGGCGTGGCTTTACTTGGTTCAGTGTAAATCATTAAAGCCGGAATATTGAGGGATCTTCTTTAGGGCAATATTGTGGAATATCTGTGTAAAGAGATCTAGTGAAAACAAGTAAAGAAGGCAGAAAGGAAAAGGGAACAGGGTTCTTCTGTTTAGCTGCTTACCATGACTTGAGTTCATTTTCTCCAGAACTAACATATCAGAGGTCATCTTTCCCACTCTTAGTCTCTGTCACTTATTTAAGAGAGGCACCTCGCTCAATTGTTTTTGCCCTCACATGTGATTGAGCATGAAAGCCAGATCTCTGTGATCTGGTGGTCAGTGTCTTTATCAGTGTGTCTGACAAGACACAATGATTTCTTCACACATGTGAGCAGCGTCTCATGGAATCCACTGGGACTTAACAGACGTTATCCAATTATCTACAATACATATGCTTGTTTTCCTGGTACTTTCAAAGTGGATTCTCCCTAAAAACACAATTGACTCTGAGCTAGACTTAGTGATATATTCAATAACGACCAAAAGTTCAGAACAAAACAGATATGAACCACACAATCATATTAAGGCAACAAAAGTCTTCTGCCGAAAGGCAAATGTGTTGCCAAGTAACTGAAATAAAGAATTAAATTATGTGACGACTGACTCATGGCAATTCCCCTAACATGTCTAGTGCTGCTCTCTTGAATCAACACAAACAGATACTAGTCATAGGATGAGCACAGATCAAAGAGAGAAAGGAGGACAAAGATAAGCAGGAGAGGAAAGAGGAGAATACAGAAGAAAGACGAAGGATGAGTGGAGTAGAGAGGAGTGGAAAGGAGCAAGAAGGAGACAAAAAGGTCTACAGAAAAGGAGAAGAGAGGAGAAGATGACAAGGAAGGATGATAAACAAAGAGAGGGCAGGGGGAGAGAAGGAAAGGGATTATGGTAAAGGGCAGGAGATGAGATGAGAAGACAGAAGATGAGAGGACAGGAGAACAAATCAGGAGAGATATAAAGAGAGGAGAAGAGAAGGAAGGAAACTAAATGTGTGGAAAGCAGAGGAGGTGGAAGCAGAGGCTCAGAGATGATGGGTGGCAAGGAGCTGCCCTGAGTAGGACTGAAGGAGGATGAGTCACAGGCTTTCTGCCCACTTATCCACCCACACACACCCAAATGTGGGTGTGAAAACACCAGGCTCAGAGCCTGCGGGCCATAAACTCAGGACGCGTCTGTCTTTCTTTTCCAGTGCCAATACATGTACACGTTCTACCCACAAGCTGAGCCTGAGCCTACATTTATGATGTCATTGAAGGAGAAAATAAAAAACAAAATGGACACATGGGATAATGTGTGGGATAATACATTTTTGCTATTGTTTTTGGCATGTGCGTGCGTGCGTGTGTGTCTACCTTTGGGAAACATTTGGAATCATCTTAAATTTCTTGACCTTATCTCAGGTCCGAAACTATTTTATGACAGAGGCACTATAACTCCAAGACAGTTCTAGTGAATGTGAGAATGTGTCTCTGTATTTCTCTCTCTTACCCCCCCCACACACACACACACCAGGAAATCTGTGCCACATCGGACATCACAGTAAAAGACAACGGCCCATTCATTAACTAAAGCCATATCCATTAAACATGTTCCTGTCATTCAATTTCAAGCAACCTAGTTTTCTACTTATAATATGGTTGCGTTACTTTCTTACCGGTGTCTGGTGAGCCGCATTCACCCTGACATGACAGCACCTACAAGAGGCAAGAAAGGAACTGCAATTAGTGATGTATTACAAAGTTATTATGTCTCGAGAACCCTAATGCAGTGTTAGATGATAATTTATTATCAAGCAATTTGCAAAAACTCTAAGTGACTGAATTCTCTAAGTGACATGACTATGAGGGATAATTTTGTCAAAATGGATTGGCTTGATAATATTCAAAATGAGACAGATTGCTCATTAAAATATTTCACATTTGTGTGTGTGGGCGATTACTAACAGCTATTCTTCTTCAGGAGCTCACATGGTCTCGGAGGATGAGCAATTCAATAAAAAAAAAAAAGGAAAAATCTCAAATCACTACCATAACTGCATTAGATTTATTTTCAACTGTATATCATAATCACACCCTTCATATGGAAAAAAAAAACCAGATACAGTGTACTTGAATTCAAATTCATGCACAGGATAAGGCTGTAAAACAGCATCCATTGTGATTTCAGTCTCAGCACTTTTCTGAATATAATTGAACATGAAAATGTAGCAATTTTAGGTTTTGTTCCATAATAGAGAGGCTTTCTGGTGTGAAAGCAGGAGTGGGGTACTTAAGTGAGATATTCTATATTATAAATCACTGGTATTCTTATCATTACATCAATTGAGGCACTGGATCCATTAGCAGCTCTCTCAGGGGAAATGTGACATGTCTGACAGCACTCATAGACTTTGTAATTGCAGTGCGATCAGATATGGTATTAGCAATTGTTTCATAACTGGCTTGCTTTTTGTTTTATCACGAACATTTCGCCTGAAACGGTATCACTCTTAAAAAGGGGTTATTTGGTAAAGGCAATTATAGAACTGTGACAACTCAAACCACAGTTTGCATGGCTCTTTGCAGAACAGAAAATATTTCTTGATGTGTGCTATTTAAATTATGTAACAACCTTCACAAGGTCAGATATTTTGCATTCATCTCTGGTAAAAGCAATCACTTACACTTAAAAAATGTGAAGTTAATTTAATTTTGCAAGGTTTATTTACTCGCATAAACAGTTTGCTACATTTTGGTGAGGACAACATGCCATCTTAAATTAACCTTGCTTAAAACATAAAAGTAAAAAAAAAAGCTGTAAAAGAAGTAAAGTAGAATTACAGGTAAAAAAAAACATAGCGAGTACTGCCAGGGTAGTAATTCTTATATCCATGTAGTGATGGTCATTCATTGTATGAATGTATTTTGTAGAATGAATAAACATCCCTGAATGTTTTCACTTTGAAATGTTCACAACTTGCACGTTTTAGTGTAGCTAACCTGAACAGTTTAAGGCATTTTGATTTCCTGACACGGTAAATCCTAAACTGTTCTGGTGAGCACTACATTCATAATGTATAATATTTTCATGAATGTGATCTAAAAAAAACAACACAAAAAACCCAAGTAATTCATTTTGACCAAATAAAATAATAAAACATGTTTTTAAATCACCCTTAAAGTTCGATAGAGAACCTGATGGATATGGTTCTTTAAAGAATCTTTTAAACATGTTTCAGTAACGCACCCAACATTTTGTCAATCAAGTAGCTGATTACACAACAAAAGTGAGAGTATAGAAAAAGAAGATACATATGGGTACTAAACTTTGTTTAGGCACAAGCAAATTAACCCTGTACACTAACAGGCTGGTTGATCCAAATTCTTCCTAACTCGCATACCCTAGTATACAATACATACATTGCACTATGACTGAATACATTATAGCAGTTACTCAATCACAGGTTCAGTTACCAAACAATAAGCCACGACTTGAAGGGATTACAGTTCTTCAGATGAAATAAGTGTCACGCCGGTCTTTCTCCTGGCCCACTGACTGACACAATGCACAAATAACATGTCTCCTGTGTGCCCCCTGATGGAAACTATGTGAAAGGATTGAAATAAAACAGGCATGTCGCTTTAGAACCATCCCCAGCTGTAGAAGTGATATTCATTCAGACATGTATTGAAAAGAAATAAAACACTGCTGTGGTATGTCCTTTACAAGTTACAGTAAGAATGTGTAAATGTTTAATTCTTAATATTTCAACAACAACAACAACAACAATAATAATAATAATAATAATAATAATAATAATAATAATAATAATAATAATGGGTTCATTAGCAGCAAAG
>JAODTV010000028.1:31389021-31401437 GCA_025399955.1 Galeichthys feliceps
GCTTTCGGTGGCATTTTTTAGCTCCACTCCAGTCAGCTTCCTCCCGTTTGCGAAGGCCGACACTAACTTACCCGCGATTCTGTGTTGTTAGCGCCCCTGTCCAGGCTGTAAGCCTTAGCTAAGGCCTACGCTAGTTTGCCCGCGACTCCGTGCTCCCTGCTCGCGCCAAACTGCTCACTGTGTCACACCCCTCTGCTCTGCTCACTGTCTTATATAGCTTATCTGTCACAGATCATATAGCTTACCCACCAACATTTTTATTCCACCTGAAAAGTGTTCGGCGAACCAGCTACCACATTTGGGATACTTCAACATCCTGAACTATTTAGTATTTAAGACTTCTAAATATGCTTAGAGATGCTAAAGGTATACAAAAGAACAGATGCCTACCAATATTTCGAGGCAAGTTTTGTGCATGCCGCAATGTTATGGGAAATTCACGATAAAGAAAAATATCTTTTTATAACAAAGGTAAGCTCAAACGTGGACTTCCAATAGTAATAAACAAGCCAGGGCCTAGATCTAGCATATTTTATGGTGGTTAGCCTTGTCTACATTATCAGTACATAACAAACATACTGCTAGTCTAGCTAAGCATTAGGTCTAATAAAATATCACGTCCAAAGCCCAAATCCTAGAGCTTTCACACTAACCTGATATAAAATGTTCTCCACATATGGGAATGCTTTGTTGGCATCCAGTCTTCCCGTTTAACTGCAGCTCGCCATTTTTTGCGTCTTACTTTGTTCACTGGGAAGCGGTGAAAAATAAAAAAAGGCTCATCTCCATGTCAGTTATTACATCCAAAAGCACTAGAGTTCTTTGGCATGGTTCTTTTGGATGTAACTTAGTTTCTGTAGATATTTGCTTACAATCGCTCGTGTACACTTGTGCCAGTCATTGCCAAACACAAAGCTTTCCCGGCAATATGGCCACGTAAACAAATCTGCAGTTGCAATGACGTCACGTGAAAGTTCTCCATAGTCAATGTCAATAGATTTAACAACCAAATGTGTTGACTGATCTAAAGCAGATACTCTCTTTCTAAAACCCTAATTCCAAAAAAAGTTTGTACGCTGTGTAAAACGTAAATAAAAACAATGTAATGATTTGCAAATCCTTGTTGACCTATATTCAATTGAATACAATACAAAGACAAGATATTTAATGTTCAAACTGATAACTGTAAATATACGCTCATTCTAAATTTGATGCCTGCAATAAGTTCTAAAAACTTTGGGATAGGGGCGTGTTTACCACTGTGTTACATCACCTTCTCTTTTAACACCATTCAGTAAGCGTTTGGGAACTGAATACACTAATTGTTGAAGTTTTGAATGTGAAATCCTTTCCCATTCTTGCTTGATATACACCTTAAGCTGCTCAACAGTCCAGAGTCTCCATTGTCAAATATTACACCATACATTTTCAGTGGGAGGCAGGTAGGTCAGTTTAGCACCCACACTTTTAGTATGAAGCCACACTGTTGTAACATGTGCAGAATGTGGCTTGGCATTGTCTTGCTCCAATAAGCAAGGACATCCCAGAAAAAGAAATCATCGGGATGGCAGCATATGTTGCTCCAAAACCTGTATCTACCATTAATGGTGCCTTTACAGATGTGCAAGTTACCCATGCCATGGGCACTAACACACCCTCATACCATCACAGATGCTGGCTTTTTTTGCTGGTAACAATCTGGATGGTCCTTTTCCTCTTTAGCCCGGAGGACACAACCGTCCACAATTTTCAAAAAACAATTCGAAATGTGGACTCATCAGGCCACAGCATGCTTTTCCACTTTGCGTCAGTCCATTTCACATGAGCTCAGGCCCAGAGAATTCAGCAGCCTTTCCAGATGTTGTTGATATATGGCTTTCGCTTTGCACAGTGGATGCAGTGAAAAACTGTATTTACAGACAATGGTTTTCGGAAGTGTTCCCAAGCCCATGTAGTAATATCCTTTATACAATCATCTCGGTTTTTAAT
This sequence comes from Galeichthys feliceps, assembly GCA_025399955.1. Taxonomy (NCBI): domain Eukaryota; kingdom Metazoa; phylum Chordata; class Actinopteri; order Siluriformes; family Ariidae; genus Galeichthys; species Galeichthys feliceps. The sequence continues at coordinate 31,391,011 of JAODTV010000028.1, forward strand.
GCAGTGCCACCTAAGGGATTGAAGGTCGCGGGTGTTCAGTGTTGGTTTTCGGCCTTTCCTCTTCCAGAGATTTCTCCAGATCCTCTGAATCTTTTGATGATATTACAGATTGTCGATGGTGAAATCCCTAAATTCCTTGCAAATGTTCATTGAGAAATGTTCTTAAACTGCTGGAATATTTGCCCACACAGGTTTTCACAAAGTGGTGAACCTCTGTCCATCCTTGTATGTGAACGACTGAGCCTTTCGAGGATACCATACCCAGTTTACCTGTAGAATGTTTCAAACAGGTGATTTTATTTATTTATTTATTTGGGGGTGTTGCTCAGTCTTTTGTTGCCCCTGTCCCAACTTCTTTGGAACAAATTACAGGCATCAAATTCAGAATGAGTGTATATTTGCAAAAAAAAACAATAAAGTTGATCAGTTTGAACATTAAATATCTTGTTCTTGTTTTGTATTCAATTGACGATAGGTCAAAAAGGATTTGCAAATCATTGCATTCTGTTTTTATTTACATTTTACACAGCGTATAAACTTTTTTGGAATCAGGGTTGTGTATACAGCATAACTGATTTAAAGGTAAAAAGTGCGACTTTTTATTTTTTACTTCTGATACTGTGCGCAGCCATGTTGATTTGAGATTACAGCGTGAACTGGGAAGGAACTTGGATTCTTTGGCATTTCCTGGTTGGAGGTTGGGAATTACAAGTTGCAACCTCTAGTCAAGCACAGCATAATACCAAGCATACTATAGTGATTCTCAAGATGGGGGATTCTCAGCTGTACACCTGCTGTTTAGGGCTTGACCCACAGGGTAAATGGGGATGCTCAGGTGCCTGCTAGGGACATGAGCGCATGACTGTTGCTCAAACAAATGTGGGTCAATGGGCCAGGCTGTGGAAAATTTGAGGGGTCAGGTGTCAACCTCAAGCCCAAGTTCTACAAGTGAGGTCAAATCAACATGGTTATGCACAACATTTCTGACCTTTAAATGGAGTGTGCTATACAAATATTTGCTTTAGATCAATCAACATACAGACACATTCACTTGTTAAATCTATAGCATTATGCAGTTTGTTGATTTGAGGAGGTAAATATACATCAGTCATCACAATTAGCTGGGTAGCTTGTTGCTAACAATAGACAAACATGTTCTTCCCCATTTTTAGCTCAAATGCACAGAGAACAAAAATGATGTCATTCTGAGTCCCAACTTCCCACTTCCAAGAGAAGTCAAATGCAGCATTCTTGGTTGCAGGCCTGAAGAGCGACCCTGACACATAGGGTAGGTTTTGCATGGCTGATTTACATGCGCCAGGCAGTATGGATTATGTCAACCATACTTGGCACTCCCCATAAACCAGACTGCAGTCCTGGATTAGGAGCAAGGTTTCAAACAGCTCCATCACAGAGGGATCAATAGCTGAACATTGCTGTGCATGTTTTAATGCAAGAAGGAAAATTACTAATAAATGGCCTGCATGCATCATATATGAGGCAATGTCATAAGAACTCACCAGAATATCATCAGTGTGTTTGCATTTTTTTGGTGGGTTTAGTATCAGACTGGAAATGTCTCTCCGACATGGCTACAGACATAGCATCCTTCGCACCTTTTTTTTTTAATTAATATTTATTTTTGTAATTTTTTTAACTTATTCAGCATATCAGTCATCGTTGTTTCGGCTGCATCATTTGGGTCAGATTCGTCTGAGTCATAGCTGGTGTTCATCCTCGGCTTCCGGGTAGCCTTAAACCTTGGCTACATGAGCACAAATCCTACAGCATGGTTTGTTAATCACTTGGAGCTGAAGCTATGTATAATACAACCAGAAAATCAGAAAAAGTTTAGACAGTATGTTGAAATTGAAATTAAAACTGAAAACAATAATTTGTACATAATCTTTGAGCTGTCTTGCATTCAAAACAATACAGCAGCACATTATTTGATGTTTTACCTCATAATTTTTATTTATTTTTTATTAACATTTATTACGATTTTGATTCTTGCAAAACATTTCAAAATAGTTGGGACAGTAAAGCATTTACCACTTTGTAATGTTGCCATTACTTCTCACCACACTTAAATGAAGTTTAGAGACTGAAGACACCAAGCGATGAAGCGTCTCCGGTGTTATTTTGTCCCATTCTTCCTACAAACAGATCTTAAGGTGTGCAACAGTACAGGGTCATCGTCATTTTTCATTTCAAAATTCTCCACACGTTCTCTGTCCCCAATAGAGAGGACAGGCACCCTCTCCTTCCACAGCCATGCCTTTGTAATGTGTGCAGAATATGGTTTTGCATTGCCTTGTTGAAATATCCCTGGAAAAGATGTCATCTTTAAGGCAGCATATGTTGCTCTAAAATCTCAATGTACTTTTCTGCATTAATGCTGCCATAACATAAGTGTAAGTTACCTTTGCCAAGGGCACGGACAACCCCATACCATGACAGACCCTGGCTTTTGGACTTGTTCCTGGTAACAGTCTGGACGGTCCTTTTTGTCTTTGGTCAGGAGTATATGGCTTCCATTTCTTCCAAAAAAAAAGCAAAAAAAAAAAGCCCTGGAATACTGAGTCATCCAACCACGATACACATTTCCCCTGTGTGACGGTCCATCCCAGATGCCTCCGAGCCCAGAGAAGTCATCAGTGCTTCTGGACACAGTTAATATAAGGCTTCTTTTTTGCACAGTAAAGTTTTAATTGGCATTTGTGGATGTAACTCTGTATTGTAGAGCTTGACAAAGGTTTGCCAAAGTAATCCTGAGCCCACGAAATCACTTGTTTCAAATCACATCATTATTTAATTGTGTTACCTCATTACTAGCCCTAAATTGCCCCCGTCCCAACTTTTTTTGGAATGTGTTGCAGGCCTGCAATGCAGGAATGGATGTATATTAACAAATGAAATTAAGTTCATTCTCATTATCCGTAACCGCTTAAGAGCAGGGTCGCAGGCAAGCTGGAGCCTATCCCAGCTGACTATGGGCGAAAGGCGGGGTACACCCTGGACAAGCCGCCAGATCATCACAGGGCTGACACATAGAGACAAACAATCATTCACACTTGAAATTAAGTTGACCAGACAAAACATGAAATATATTGGGTTCATACTGTTTGTAATGAAATACAAGTCAAAATAAATTTAGAAATCACTGCTTTCTTTTTTTGAATTTGTATTTTCCATACCATCCTAACGTTTTTTTCTGATTTGGGGTTGTAGAAGTCAGCTCACTGAAGGACTACTTATGTCAGAAAAATACCAGTGAATACACTAGCAGAATGGGTATGTGGACACTGAGGATCGAATTACCGATCGTGGAAAAAAGAGAAAAGAGTGGTTAGCAGAGAAAACCTGGCTCCAGCTTCAGTGTGTTAGCAATGCAGCTCACGTAGTAGGCTAGCTATGAGCAGCATCACAACATGCTAGCAGCCTGTTGGTTGGCGAGACAGCGAGCAGATATGGGAAGATATAATGGAGGCATCGAGAGAGCATAGAGAAACCACTGTGTTCAGCACACTTAGCCATTGACAGAGTGGTCCTGAGCCAATCTCAGGAACACTGGGTGCAAGGCGGGAGATTTCACACCGGATGGGATAACAGCATGTTGCAGGGCACCATGCACACACACACATTCACTCATACCTACACACAGCTACAGTTTATCAGGGCAAATCCACCTATCTGGATCTTTTTGGACAGTTTGAGTAAACCAGAGAACCTGGAGGAAACCCACATGAACACAGGGAGAACATGCAAAACTCTGCACAGACAGTAACCCGAACTCAGGATCGATCCTGACCCTGGAGAGGAGACCACAATACTATCCACTGCACCACTCTGCTATCCTGGACATATGTTAATTGTATTTATATTAGTTTGCATGTGCAAGTGCACATGAAGTTCTTCTGGTGATTCTTGCAGTGCCATTTTAGTGCCTTCTGATTGTTCAAGAGAACATCAAAACTAAAAAGGGGAAGTAAAAGAGGAAACAGAAACATCACACGTGAGAAACACGACCACAAATGTAGCACAGATGTTAAAAATAAAAGTGCAAAATCCTGAAAGAAATGTGTCTCTTACTTTCCACTTCTGGTGGAGTCCTACAATTGGCAGATTATCGAAAGATAAGTTTTTGTTGTCGTTTGTTTCTGACCATATGACCACAGAGCTTCCTGTTCCTCCCCAAAGAAGGTGGCTAATCTTATTACATCATACAGTATTTCTCTCATAGCTTTGCACCATATGTTTGTGTAAGCAATGAAATGATATATAATGTTCATCAAAATTGGTGTGCTTAAGAACATGTTCAACATGGAGCATTATTCATTGCATGAATCGAACGGTCAGTATAATTAAACAGCAAATTACATTGTCTTACTCTGCAGTCTGTTAAAACTCCATGCACAATAAAATCCACTCTCTAGATGGCAGCAGAAGTCACTCACTTAGGAACTGCACAGGTCATAGAATATAACCAAGTGGCAGTGCATTGTCCAAATACAAGTTAAAGCAAAAAACCCCACATCACTTTCACAAGAAAATTAATTCTGGGGACAAAGTGAAAGTGGAAATAGTTTTATTTTTAAATATCTGATGCAACCTAAAGAGCTTCATATGTCCTTTATATCTATCAAATTACATAAAGCCCAAACCAGGCCTATATCTTCCATTCTAATGAATAAAGATTAAAGACACAATAGGGAAAATACAAACAAAGAATTTCACAAAGTTTTCATAACATTTCCATCCACCTGGGTCTCTGTCTCTCTCGCTCGCTCTCTCCCTGTCTGTCTGTCGGTCTCTCTCGCTCTAGCAAACTCCACAGGCGGTTCGGCCTCTTCTCTGTTCCCAGACTTCAGACTGGTGGGAACTTGCTGAGGGTAGCGCTGTAATTGGGTGCTATTTTTACATTCAACATGCACAATCTGTCAAGGTCTGCTCCTCAGGGATGTGCCACCAGCAGTATCCTTAAGCTGCGGAATTTCACCCAGGACAGCTTTCCAGATGTGATGGAAAACATCTGGTCCCAGCTGCTCTGCCCCCAAGTACTCTTTGGTCTTTAGGATGAATAAATGGAGCTTGTGCAAACCACCATCTTGCTTCGTTTTGCGATTTTAAGACAAATCCTGGATTAAGAAGTGCTAGGATGTGGAGGAAGATGGAGTCCACCCTATTTGGCTCACAGATAATATAGTTCATAAGCACAATACGATCCACACTGCGTCCAAACTAACAGAAAAGGCAATTCGTTTGTCTGAATTTCCACATTGCCACTCCTACCCACACTATCGGAGAACAAAAAAAAAAAACACCCACAACCCACTGATGACAATATAACAGCAAACCACATTAACTTGCTTATTAATCTGCTGCTTTAATTTAAAAAAGCAAAAAAAAAAGAGAGACTGCTTTTAATTTGTTGCATTTGTCATTATAGAAACACATCCATGTTCTCTTGATATACTGGGCTACATTTAGGCAGTGAAAAATAGACACAATGTTATTTTCTCTTGAACTTCCTGACACAAAAAAGATTAACTATAGTATACTGCATTGAAGACTGAAACTGTACACAATCAAAGAACATAAGTAAATTTGCACAATTTCTCCATGCATCCCTCATGAAAAGGGAACAATAATCTATTTGTCTTGACTACTGTAAAATTACATGATCTTAAAAGCTTGAAAATTATTAAACACCTGCAGAAGCAAATGTTAAATCTTCTCCCAGGGGCTGTGCCTTCAAAAACGTTTGCCAATACCTTCATAAATTTAACACAAAATGTCCATTGTAGAATAAAGAGAAAATATTATATGACGTATATTCAAAAGCAAAGCAGCCTCTTTCCTGATCAGTGGCAAAAGCTTAAACCGAACATATAGTTTACCTGTGTGATTCAGTGGTGTTGATCATACTGTGTTAGCATTCCAACATTTGAAATCATTCAATGTACAGTGCTATTCACTCAAAAACATCTGGATTAGTCCCAAGCAAATCACTGCATATACCATTTGTCAGCTAAAAATAAAATAAAACCACCCATATTTCAATGGTGAGAATGTGAAATATAAGAAATGAAGTAAATAAATATCAGCTATTATTATTATTAAACCTTCTACATACACAAAATGGGGTTTCCTGAAAATCATCCCTGTAGGTTTTATGAATTGGCTAGTGTACATGCAGTTATGAGTAATTAAGCAACATGGGACATCCTCATTCTACACTTTTTTGGGGAAAACAGCACAACTTAGCTTAGCTTCCTTTTGGTCATTTCCTGAAGATAGACATCAGACAATATAATCTTTTTCCTTTAAAAAGCAGTTCAGCATGCCAAAAGCACTGATCAGGCTCTTCAATGAATTGACATCACTCCGTTCAGAGAACTGAGAACGTCAAGCACATTGTGTAGGGGACTCGGTGGTCCTACGCTTTTCTGCAAGGTCTTCTTGAACGCTGTAGCTGTCGGTTTCGCAGATATTTCCTAAACACGCAGGGTGAAGAACCAGAATCCTCTGAGAGATGAAACATGGGATCGTTGTATACTGCCACTTTGTGCACGAGTTTGGACTGCAGTTGTACTGCATTTTGCACAAGAGCAAGATCTACACCATTTTGAAAAATACATAGTATACAAAATTATTTTCTATTTTGAAATGGTACATTTTGATCAAACACAAGACTCAAAAGGCCTTTGGGGTTTCTGAGTGTACCTTCAGGCTGCTGAGATTATAAGTTATTTGGCTTAATAAATAATAAGGGTAATGTATTATGAATAAGGTCTGCCAGAAAGGATCAGCTGTTGCAAAATTATAAATCTTTGGCAAATTAGATAAAAGATCGTGGACTGTGAGAATTAAAAAAGTGTAGGGGGGAAAAAAAGAAAAGAAAAAAAAGCAAAGTCAAACCAATCAAAATGTATTTTCTTATCCTTGTGTAAACAAAACAAGTGCAACCTTAGTTTTGGATTTTTTCAGCAGTGATCTGGAAATTGAACAAAGTCTTGCTTGCAATCTCTGCGTACAGCACTTCACCCATTCACATGTACATGATACCCAGACACTGCATGACAAACATCTATAGCATCATAATTACAACCGTTACTAGCAATGCTTTGATTAAACAGGACATTTTAAATGCACCCCACCCAAGACAGGGAGGAAAGCATCACCTCCGATCTCTATCCCAAGGTAAATCTGAGGTCTGCCTTATGTACCCAAATACTGCTGTATGGAATATTTAAGTCTCAACAATGCACTGATTAAGTCTTTAAAAATATAAGATATGGCAATGACAAGAACATCGTAATTGCACAGTCATTTGGGAACTGTGTTTAAAATGTGTGTTGGACAGTGAAGAGTCACACAAATGGCACCCTGAGAGGGAGTGAAGATTATTGGTCATTATGGAGATGGAACGGACACCTCCAGAAGCCGGTTGTTTTTACGCTTGCAGCTGACTTGATTGCTGCTCTTGGGGCCGCCTTGGATGAATTTGACACACACTTTATCCTGCTTGAATTGCACAAGGAATCTGCAAGCAACATGGGGAGAATCAATAATTATTAAAGGCACTATGGTAGTTATGCTCCATGTACACGTAAAAACTGTCAGGAACACCTACTCATCTGAGATGTCAACACTGATTGGTTCCATATCGGCAGAAGCAGCTGCTGTGCGATAGAGCTTGGTGGTGATCTCTATTAATCGATCACTGCTCAGCAAGAAGTCACCCTTGGCTGCAGATGCAGTGCCCTATAGAGACAGCACAAGTATACTAATGTTAGCATAAATGTCATGCTAAAATCACTTTATACACTGAATGTAGTCTTCATTGGTGTCCAAGACACTTTGATTTCACTTTGGTTCATGGTTTCCCACATAACCCACAATCCAGATCAGATCAGGTTTCAGAGCTTCAACCTTCATGCTAATATTGTCTTCAGTGGCATCACGTTTGTCATATCACAATCGTGTCCTATAACTGCATTGCATTTTGGATTTTTAAATCAAACATTTACTGTCTCCACTGATTCTACGCTGGATTTCTCATTAACATGATACCAAAGGTCACTGGAAATGGTAACTGAGAAAAGAAGCGCTCACTCATTTTTATGATAGGCAGTGAAACCTGAAAGTTATCCCTTATGTTTGTGATTAACAGGAGAACAAATTCAACAATCACCACTTGCAATGTCCTCCTATGACATCAGAGCCACTAACAATGGCTAACTTCTGAAGGGAGTAACAAAAACACAGTGCCAACCAACAAATTAGCACTGCCAATTAGAAATGCGAAGCACATCATAAATATTTCTATAGAACATTTAATTTGCTTCAAGTTGGAGTTTTCCTTTAACATCATATTTAGCATCAGTCCTTGTGCAAAAGCATGATGTCAAATCTTTACCTCTTTGAGTTTGAGAGCAAAGAAGCAGTCATTCTGTGTGCTGACAGAGACACTGGCGAGATCAGGGAGCGGTATGCTGGCCTTTAACTGACCCGTTTTCTGATCAGCCAGAACAAAGTTTTTCTTGGTGAGGAGGAAGATTCTGGAAGCACCCTTAAAATGAGACAGCACTAAATGGTTAATTAGGCCTAATATACATTTGAAGCACTGACTCACTGAGCTGCTCAAGCTGATGTTAGGCACTTCTTTCTGAAGCTCACCTTGCCATTGGCCCTGTTGATTTTATTGACCACATCTGCGAGAAGCACCTTCTCATCTACCATGCTGTTTAGTTTCTGGTACTTAGGGTTTTTTTTAATCTCCAGATAATCTCCTTTGAAAGGCTGCCTCACACTGTGGAACAAATAAGAAAATCATCTTGTGGTCTATTTTAGGAGAAAATACTACATATACAGTATGTTACAGTGTAAATGCTTGTTCATACCTGCTGGGGTACAGAGCCTTCTTGCCTTTGAAGATCTTACTTGCGTCCAGTTTCTCCTCATAGATGGCTTTTTTCTCTTCTGTGAACGCGTTTCTGTATTTCTTGCACTGAATTTTAGGATGCAGTGGGGAACATTTATAGAGAGTTAGTAGAGCTGATCCTGAATAAGGACTTTTTTTTTTTTTTTGACCAAAACGTTTAAGCAGACCAATCATTCCTGGCAAAAGGCTCATGAATAACTATATACACAATAGGAACACATTATGTGCATTATATAAACACATTGAATATGAAAAATGTGTGTCAAAGAAAAATGGGCCTGGGGTAATCTACATTATCAGTGCACCTGTTGTATAATTAACATGGAAACTAGCATGGCCAGATGACAGAGTTAAGTTTTAGTAATCATATGTAGTACATCATCTGAATCTGGACAGTGGAACACCATTTGCAGAGTTTACATTCCACCTTGTTGGACCCATCAGTGCATCCCAATGGATGTGATGCAGAACTCATGCATGTGAACAAGTAAAAGCGAATCACTAGATGAAAATGTGAATTTATTTGCATTTAATCTAAACCTTAAAAGGAACCTTAAATTTCGTAGTGTATTGAAGTTACTTTTAAGACCAGCCCTTAAATTTCGTAGTAAATTTAAGTACCTTTACTGAACTTTTTAAATTCATTAAATATACTAGTAACTTTAAAACCCTTTATTGGTATTCTTAAAAGTAATAGTAACGAAGTAAATGTTAAATTTAGTAACTTAAAGTGACCAACGTTCTTTGTAACAGCATTTCGTTATCTTTAAATTACTTTCCATGACTTCTTAAAGTTCTAGTATAAGAATTCTTAAAGTTATAAGTAAATACACTGAAATGTAGCATTTCGTAAACTTTTAGGATACTTTAAGAATATCTTAAAGCTGTTAATTCATCTAGTGTGATGCTTAAACTTGTACAGACGTATTACTTGGTTGAAACGTAGATTTGCAGATAGATTCACAGATCTAAATCATTTATAAAATTAAAAAACAAAAACAACAACAAAAAAACCCCTAAAAAACACAATGGGGTAAGTAAATCTTCAGAACAGCCTGAATGGCTAGATCAAGGTTTTCTAAATAAACAAAATAATGTTGCTGTTGATTGACTTTAAGGACTGACCCTCCATAGATGGAAGATCTTTCGGAGTTCCTCATGTGTTCCCTCCAGGAACAGGTAAGACCTTGATGGCCAGCTCTTATCAGTTGGCGACATTGAAGGCAATGTGTTCTTCAAAGCAATGAAATACTTCTGTATCTGTTAATAAACGTATGCACACCGGGTGTGTGTTTAAACTTAGCCATTTCTCAGTAATGCAGGAAGTAAATGCAGGACAATTTTTTTCCCCCTAATTTAGTCGTATCCAATTCCCACCCGTCAAGTACTCCTCCCTATCTCGCGATTACCCCCAACCAGGGAGGGGCGCAAGCATGCACGTGCCTCCTCCGTGACACACGATACTAGCCGCCCGCATCTT
>JAODTV010000028.1:31433430-31444685 GCA_025399955.1 Galeichthys feliceps
TAGTAGCATTTATAACCGCTATACTTTTGTTTATTGAGCACTGTCAGATGAGAAGATCAAATAATTTTATTTATATATATATATATATATATATATATATAAACATCACATGTTGGCTTGAAGATATGAAGTTTATCTTCCCATGTTGAAAAATATTTTCACTCATTCATGAGTGAGTGAAGCAAACATGTTCATCACTCAAAGATAAACTTCATACACGCGACCGTGTAATATCCTCTCACATATACATATATAAATAATCACCCTTATGAACTCTGCAATTTAATTAATTGTGGTCATTAGTGAGGCACACTTATAAATTAATTCTATAACTTGTATACCCAAACACTTATCAGCCTTTAAACTACACAAATGAGAAAGCAATTACAAAAATCCCAAATAAGCTCATTACTTGCTCACTGGACGACCTGAATTTAATGCAAGAGTAACAAATACGCATGCTAAAACAGTATGCCATTTCAGGTTCCCTATATATACACAAAACAGCAAGTCATGTTGACAAGATATCAGTCTGTCAGTCACCAGGCATGGTAAAAAGCAGAGCAAATGCTGACATCATTCTCTGCAGGTCTCTAGCAAGCCCAAGCAAAGCACAGCTGATCTGGTGCTGGAGTGACAGGCTAAAGTGGAGCATATTCACACTGAGAGAAGACCTCAGCATAACCTCATCCACTCTTTAAAGCTGTGCTCCAGGCCTGGCAGACTGCTCCATCACATGGTGCCTGAAATCATTTCACTGTGGTCCAACAAGCATGCTACTTTTGAAGACGGGCAGGAAGAGCCCATATTTCAGCAGAACTATCATTAGTTTGTAAAAACAAATGAACTGAAGAAGTAGTTTATGACTAGTGAGGGATTAGGAGCTATAAACACAAACCGACATACAAGCCCTGGCCTTTAGGAGAGTATAAGATGGCCACCATGTGTGAATATTAAATGGAGGTCAAAAGTGATGCCCATACCAATGAATAACTCGTAACTTTTTCTATTGATGTTAGACCACACCTGGCAAACATTTATGGTTCTTTATCTGGCTCCAAGATTGCAGATGAGAAATTCACCCCATACACAAATATGCAAACATTTATTGCTTCTTCATCACAGTAGGATTACACAAAATTCCAGCATATTTTGTAGACGAAAATTAGAATCATTAAAAACATCTGTACTGTTTATATATTCAATTGCTACTAGTTAGAACACCAGCACAGATTAAGTTTTATGATGATCTATTGAAAAATGCCATGCAAAAGTGTCACCTTTTGTTCACATACTGCTCTGCTATGCAAAAAGTCATGTAGATTAAAAGAAAAAAGCATATTCAATCTTACAGGGCTCATATCAGCCTTACCAGTCTTTCCTGCACCACTTTCTCCAGTTATGAGGATGCACTGGTCTTTATCTTGATCCCGAAGAGACCGATAAGCTTCATCTGCCAGAGCATAACTGTAAGACAAAATATATTAAAAAAAATATAGGATGCTTACAGTTGACAAAACTATATAGGGTCATAAATATGCAAGGTTTAACTTTTTTTTTCCTCCTCCACAAAACTGTACTCAAATCCATGCACTCACTGAAGGCTCCCAGTTCAACTTGAAAAAACATTAGGCTTTCCAACCTCATAGAAAAGCTTTCTTCATCTTCTTCAGTTGTGTGAGAGAGGAGAGGAAATGCATGGTTAGGAGTGCTTGTGCACACCATATGTCGGCTAAACAACAGCACATTGCAATCTTGGACAGAATTAAGTCGCGTCCGCATAACAGTCAACAAATTTGTTGAATCAAGAGATGGAATTTTGCTTTACTGGTTTATCATTATAATGTTCTCAAATCACTCACTCACTCAAAAATCCTCGACAATATACTTAAACCTATGTAACTGCTCACACAACAGTGAGTTACTTTTAACTTCGATTATGAACATGTAAATGTAACATCTAGTAATTCATTATAGAACGTTGCATCTTAAGTTCTCAAATTTTGAACTCTCAGATGGTTAGAGTCGTATGGTCATATTGTCCCACACTGAGGAGGCTATACAACAATATGATGATTGTGATTGATTTACTTGCCTGTAACTGTACAAACAAAATGCCACCAGTACAGAGAAGCTCCGAGATAATAGACAGAGCATACGGGTGATGACGTATGCTCCAACAATCACAATCAGACTCAAACGACCCACATTCTGTGTTGACCCCATTTAATTTCACTTCCATTATGCCACAACACTTTAATCTCCTCAGCCAGGCAGCTAACTCACTCAGGCTCCCAGTTTTCCCTCTGTCTGTACTTTTCTACAATCATTACCCAGGAATGTTCCAGAACCACCACTAATAATAGCTCTGATTGTGAGGGAAATGTTGCATGTAGTTTCCCCTTCTGTAAAACATTTAGAAACACATGAGACTAGAGTCTGCAGGGAATTCTGTGCTGCCTGTATGTTATATACGCACTCAACTCCAGAATAACTGCCAACCCTCATGAAAAAATTAAAAATGATAAAATTACACAGGCAGGGATATAAACTAAAATAATGATGATTACTAATTACTTCACAGAGCTGGCACATCACACTTGTAAAGTGATGCTGAAACAAAATCAATAAAGAACACGACACTTCATTCTCAAACTCCTCATTTGGCTATCTTGCTCAACTTTTGCCTCCTGCTAAAATTATCACATCATTGCAAAGTTTGGGTCCTTTCTATTATTTGACATACATAATGGCCCTGGTTCCAACAGTGACAGAAATATCCTGGAATCACATACCTAATCAAAAATTACTCAAATGAATCATTATTCCCCATAATCACTTCTCACATCATGCTGCTCAAAACAAAACCTGGCTAAGACAGTCCAAGTGATCCTAACTGCAAATGGATGTCCACATGTGCTCAGTATAGAAAAGGGAAGCAAAAAACCGGAAATGGCAATCGAAATGGGTGGAGGCTTGGCCCATGTGGAAATGGGCACAGTACGAGAGGGGGGGGGGGGTGACAGAGGGACATGGAGCATTACATCACAAAAGAAATGTGCAGAGTCTAGAGAACAGATGTTTGTGCTTTGTGGGTGAGTGTGGAAGCACAACATAAGCCATACAAAGGAGGATGATAGCAGAATTACTTTCAGCCTTCAATGGGGAAGCAGGACAACAGGGAGGGGCAGATGGGATTGTGACTCTGGCCATCACGAATATGAAAGGATTACATCTGAATATGAAAAGAGCCTACATGGTGACACATGCATACTCTGAGCTTTCAGTGGGGTGTCTGAACCAAACACAACACCAAACAAAAGGGAGGGGAGACATATCAGATTTGCCACAGGCCATCTTGCATAGCTCCAAGCTGCACAAGGAAAAATACATTTAAATAAAAACACTGAGTGTGCCTGAATTTATATTCTTAAATAGTGTGCTACTGTGATTGATACAAAGCCTAGCATGTGGAAATCAAATGAAACATCTGACGACATCAAAGCAGGCAGCTGGGAAGACTATGCCCGGAGACCTCCACATCTGACCACAGGCTGAAAGAGGATTTTTCTGTGGAGGATGGGGAGGTGCCTGGCACACCCAGCAGCACCAGCTTGTAGAAGAATGACCTGTAATTTCAGTTTCCTTGTGGCAGCATTGAGGCTAAAAGCCACAACATGATTCAAATGTTGAAAATAGCACGTCCTTCCACTGGTAGCCTTGAGAAGGTGGCAGTGGGTGGAATTAAGCAGGATCAACCAAGATAAACTTTCAGACTGGATTACAGAATACAGTAATAAACTTTAGTGTCAATGTTTCTTTTCATATGATCAGCTTTAAGAGCTTCAGGAAAATGGTGATCTGAAGCCAAAAGTGATACCAAAAAGTAATGCATGTAATTATGAACATTAAGCAAATTAAGGCAGGATAATACTGCATGGCCACACAGTAGCATAATGCTCCCAGTATGGCCACTCTTGGGGAACAGATCTGCGGGGAGAACTCAGACAAACGGTGATCTTAAAAGACCTGCGGACACTACAGCCAGGTCTGAGGACAGTAAGCAGTCTGGGCCCATCCTGAAACTGCAGCATGGAGTTAATCTGTTGGCTCACCACCTCCAAAATGAAGAACGGGGACCAGGTGCAATGCCAGTATCAACCATGTGCCACAGGACAAAGAATCAACAGGCAACCCAGTATCCACTTGAGACTCGTTTTTGGCTTTAGAGCATTTGAGATTCCCCTAGCAGGAGCTAGAATCTGTGGCCACAGATTGAGAAGTCTTGGCTGGGAGGGAGGGACAGACAGATGCTGCACACATTTGAAACAGGGCTAACAACTTCAGACCTGCGTGAAAAATTTCCAGCCACATCCATAACTTACTCCCATCACATGGCCAGTGAAACTATACATCGCAGCTTAATATATAGCAAAACTAGATTTTATGTAAGGGAAGGAACTCCTAGATCCTTCCTCTACAGTCTGGCTTTTTGTTTCCTTCCCTCTACTGTAATAGTGGAAGACATTACGATCAGCTGGGTATGGTTCCAAGGGGCTATGAAACCTGACAGAGACTCACCAACAGAGCTTCCAGTTTCCCTTTTGACTTTGCTGTCATGAAGGCTTTCCCACCACTGTAGGATGTGGAACCAAGGAGAAGATCCGAGAATATGGACTTCCTACAAACTCAGATTCTGGACTTTACTGTGTAATTTGAGTCAGTATACTGTACAGTACAGTACATGTTTGAAGTACTGGTCACAAGCAAAGGCATTGTTATTAAAAACAACTAACCAAACCCCTCCCCCATCTTTTTAATTTAAGCAGTGCCAGAATACATCATTGTACAGAAGTCTGCAATATGTTTGAGTGTTTGGTGATGAAGTAGTGGCACAAGATTTGGACAGAATTGTGAGACAAAATGAGCTTTGCCCAGACTTCTGTACTCTGCAGGATTTCCACATCTTGTGTTGAATGACCTGCAGGGGAAATGGAGGTGTTCCTTCGGAGATGACTAGGTGGCATTGGGAATATGATGTCGTACAGCAGACAATGGGCTGTAAATACCATACAGGACCAAAAGGTTCAAAACCCACAAGTGCAATCAGCCAGGTGGCAGTAAACCATTCAGCCATTTCCTACTGAAATATGCAGCAATTCCAAAAAAATCCATTTAGAGGATCAATGTGCATTGTGTCTAATTTGTATGCGTAAGCCTTGGGAAGCTCTTATGCAGCTTCATGTAGCAAATAGCCACATTGTTTTATTACTTCCAATAAGCCATACCATACAAAACAGGAGGTTTTTCCAGCATTCCATTAGGTTAAGCCATTTAGCAGTTTCTATCCATTTTCCTGGCTGACATACAGGTTGCGTTATTTCCAGGAAAAATGGACATCCATCCATCCATTATCTATACCGCTTATCCGTCAGAGTCACAGGGGAACCTGGAGCCAATCCCAGCTGACTTGGGGCGAGAGACAGGGTACAACCCTGGGCAGGTCGCCAATCCATCTTGGCCAGAAAAGGCACCCTCTCCTATGGGCAATTTAGAGTAGCCAGTTGACATACTCCACATGTCTTTGGACTGTGGGAGGAAACCAGAGCAGCTGGAGGAAACCCATGCAAACTCCACACAGAAAGACCCCAGTTGGCCACGAGGTTAGAACCCAGATCCTTCTTGCTGTGAGGCAACAGTGCTAACCACTGCTCCACCATGCCATCCTATGTACATGCATCTAAGCTGATAAGATTTACACTATTGGCTGGAGAGAATATGCTGTTAGTTTGAATATAAACTTAAAAACAATGGCAGGACCTGAGACACACTTGAGAAAAGCCTCTAGCTCAAAACACAAACACGCACACAAACAATCAGGAAGAGGAAAGCATGAACCAGGCTTTTTTTAGCCTCTGCACACTGGATGGCTACAGTATTTCCCCTGTCTGAGTCAGCTTTCCTGACTAAGGCAGGAGCTTCATACTGGTGTGTATGTGTGTGTAGTTGGCCAGCTGACCCTGAATCAGAGCTCCACATGAAGTGTTTCAGAATGACACACAGTACAGTACCATGTACTTGAGTGATGGCTGGCCACATACACCATCCAAATTGAAGGTGTAGAAGTGTGTCGGCTTGGGATAGTAGTCTTTACTAAGGAAACACTAAAAGTAGCTCCCTAAATAGAAGGTGTTGGTCAGCCTACTCTGTCTGGTGCAAAGCATACATCATTGTTTAAAAAAAAAAAATTAAAAAAAAATCCTGATTTGTATCATAAGAAAGGATTAGAAAAATAGATTTAATAGAAAAGTTGCAAAAGTTTAGTTACATTCACAAAGAAAATGGAACCCACATATGCCCAAAGTCCACTCCTTTAGGCTGTGTAGGTAAGGATGGAGAAGGCAAAAGGAAGCACTAAGAGAACACAGTGTCTTTCAGTCTCACATTAGAGACTCTTTTCAAATCATAACACACCACTCAAGTATACAGGGTGTCTCTGGGGTCCAAAGGAACAATCCATTGTGTGTTCTAGTGCCCCGATGTCTCACAGTGAGAACATCCTTTCTAAAATTCTATTAGGTTTTAAAGCAGACCAGATTGCCTTCAAGATGCGAAATGAGAAGTCACTAAATGATGACGCAGAGACCCCCCCCACACACACACACACGCCAAAAATAGTACATAACCTGACATCTCTCTGGAGGAGGCATGACCTAAATGTAACCTTTTCTGGATCTATTGCTGATGGGCATGTGACCAGGCTCTGCTAGACTACAGTTGGAGCTATTGTAGCTCATGTTGAAGGGCTGCAGGAAGGCAAAAGCAAAGAAGCAGAGCTTGTTTATCCAAACCCTCAGCAGGAAGTGAGGGAGTGGAGTAGGTCACCAGACTGGGACTGGGTCACCACTGCCTTTTCTTTGCAAGAAATAAACAAACAATATTGAAGGGATACTCAAATTCAAAATAAAACGTTGCCACTAAAATGCATTTGGGTGTGGCTGGGAAGGACTAATTAATGTAGAAGAGACACAACCAAACACAATGTTGCCAGAAGGGTTTGTTTATCGTCTCTAATAGGCTTACTGTCAATGCTTTTCTGAAGACGTTAGTACTGAAACCCTGAGAAACCAGGGAAGTCAATGAACAGGAATGTAAGCAATGGAAAAAACCCCACACAGACTCCGGTCATGTTCAAGACATACAAGCCTGTGAACTCTGCAATAATAATCCAAACATGAGTGTAAAAACCTGATCAGTAAACTGAGGTTTGTTGCTATGCCTACAAATTTGTACTTATGTTTATATAAAAGCATCTGAAAACTAGCTTACATTTTAGATGGAAATATACAATTGATTGCATTTTAGTAAATAGCAATGCTTGGGGGAAATAAGTAAATAACTGTAAAGAGGGAAAATAAAGACCAGGGCATGTATACCAAGCATTGACCTACGCAATTGTTTTTCTGAGGTGTGTGGTGGCATGCGAGTGCATCTTGTTCAATTTTACAGCTAATATGAGCTAATTTTCCTACTTGCAATGAAGAGAGTGCCTTCTATTCACTTTGAGCCTTTCCCTAACTGCTTTTCCTTGGACTTACAACACATGTGGAGACCAGGCCAGTGTTCCTCTAGCTGTTAGCATTCCAGCCTTATTTAGATCAAACTATAGACTGGCTGATATGGGAACAATTTGTTCCGTATTTCATGTGCAGGAGAAGTGAAGGGTGGGTGGCCTTACTCTGATAGAGATGTCGCTGCCATTATCTAGCTGGCTGAAAGTACAATCTGCCAACGCACAAGGTCCAGAGATCACTTCTCATTTGCCTACTCAAACCACTGTTTACTGAAATGACGCACTACTTCACAAGGTAACAACTATTTGAACAGATATTTGACATGATCAAAAACAATAGCAATTCAGGGAATGCAAAACGAGTGGGACTTTTTTTTGTTACCCAGGTGGCTTACAAAATAATTTTAGTGGATTAAACAGATTGTCAGTGCATTAAAGTGAAGCAGAAATGTCAGAGGCTTGTGTCTGCAGCCATTTAAAGGAAGAAGCTAGCCAATAAAATCCTGTTGGATCAAGAGATTCTGGGAAAGCAAACAACCATACCAATTGTGTAAACAAACAGATAGAAAGAGTGCAGTTCCTTATTGCCTCAGCTGTCTCTGGCCAATATTCACAGGCAACAGATCACCACTACTACTGTGGCGGAGTCCAATTTATCACATCAAGCAGCAAAAGTGGTGTTGGGCCAAGATCAGTGAAGTTTGAATCTTTGACCTTTGCTCAGTAGGCAGCAGTACAATCTAAGATAATAACTGTTTGCTGATCAGTGCATAGACTGTAGCATGGAGACAGTTTTACAACTACAACTGAAGCATGAAGATACACTCTCAGAAAACAAAATTACATCATTGTACCTTTAGGGGTACAACGGTTTGTCACTGGGGCAGTACCCTCTAAAGTACTTATTTGTACATTTTATATACCGATTGGGAACATGCATGTACCTTTCTGACCCTAAAAAGGTACACATGGTTAACTTGAAGTCCAATAATGAGCCCTAGGGGGTACATTAGTGTAGACTGCATCTTGGGGGACAGAAATGGACTCCTACTGTAGCCCTATTTCTGACAGCGTAGAGAAAAGACAAAACACAGCAGAACATGCATGGAAAAACATGAAATACTGCTTTTTCCAATAGAAGACATCACAGTGACTTGGTTTCAGTTAAATATTTTTACTGTAAATTAAAGAAAGGGGGTTAGTCAGGCCATCTAAAGCGCTGTTATAAGGGTTTGGGCCTAGTCAAGTACTACGGAGGTAGACATCTTGTCTGGCTTACACTTTCTATGAAGCTTGCCTGTGTGACACATGCATGCGAGATGTGGCAGTCAGGAACCAAGTCAAATACAAAGACACACACGCACGTGCACGTACGCACGCACACACGCGCATTAAAGTAGTGCTTCTTTTAAGGTATGTACAGAAACTCCATTTGCAAATTCTGCATCCAACCATAATCCCTTCGAATAATATTTAAACATTCATTTGCTTGTCACGTTCAGTAGCTGTACACTACATGTATGATACCTATGAAATCAACAATCAAAGAAAAAGCTAACAGCTCTTAATTTCTATATTGAATTGCTCAACTTGGACTGAATGACAAGTGCCCTGCATGGACTGGTGGAATATAGAACACACAAAGAGAGGAGGAGGTACAGTACAGTCACCCATGGTCTAAAAATCGCCAGGTGTTCAGAGTTTATTTTTCCTCAAACAGAAGGGCACGTGCAGCCAGCTATGCCGCCCATGGTTTAAAGAGACTAAACGTCTAGATGGGAGGCGGACACAGTTTCTTGCCTGACTTCAAGGTTCTCCCTTTGATCTGCTGCTGGATGAACAGTGTAACTCCCCACCAGGTCAAAACAGAAACATGTCATCCACTGATGTGTCAGCTTGAAAACAGTGAAATGTTCATGTTAACGGTGGATGAAAATTGGCTATTCTAACTGCATTACATTTCAAATAAAGCTACTAATATAGACTTTCTACACTGCAAACTAATGCACACAAGTTAACAGAGGTTAGAGCTGGAGAAAGGATGATGCAAGTGTTTCAGGAAAAAAACAAAAACAAAACCATGAGGTTAAGAGAGATTTCAATCCCCCCAAGACTGCCATATATGTAGGACTGGCTGATCCATCAGCAGGGCGTGTTCTCCACATACACAAAGCCCTAACGATGCTCGATATCAGTGTACTGGGGGAGAGAGGGGCTGAGAGTGCGCCTGGGTCACATTACCTTGTTACAAACACTGTAATACAATACTGCACCAGAGACCTGCCCCTATTAAGTGCAATCTGGGCATGTCACTCAAGTTGTACCAACCACCTGGGGCAAGGCTTCATATTTGCATATTATAACACTCTCTCACTCTAATTCCTTCCAATATTTAAGCTTGGTGGATTTGACTGACAAAATAATTAATGTAAATATTTAATAACTGCGAAAGGCTGTTTTGGGGGCAAAATTACATCATGGATATGAACATACTGGCCAGAGTTAACGCTCTTCTGTGAGCGGACACCATTGGTTCTAATAGCCCAGGAAGCCAGCTGCACAGCTTTTATGTGTTCTCTGTAGGCCTGACTTTTTTGGGTAGCAGGTGTGCTTAGGCCCCCAAGACACTGCTAAGCCCCAGTGGGACAAAGAGAGAGGTTCAGGATTGCAGATGAGCATTAGGAATGGGACACTGATTCACAATGTGACGGCTCATACAACATCAGCCAATTCATTTGTAAAAAATAAAATAAGGATAGAATTAATTGCAGATTGTAAGTACAGGGATACCTGCACTGTAAAGATGATAGATAGATAACTGACAATAGAAAACAGATAATATAAAGAAAGGGGATAACAGAAAAAAAAAAATCCTTTTTCATTAACAAAGTCTTTTTAATGAAAAAGTAACACACACACACACACACACACACACACACACACACACACACACACACACCACTTCAAAGACATTTTAATAAAGTCTATCAAACAGTTTAACGAATAATTTAAAAAATAAAAATTTTTGTGAACTGTTTCACTTTAGAACTGCATGTTAATGAGAAAAATAAAAATGAATATTGTTAACTAAAATATTGAATTGCGATTATGCTTTGGGGTGCCCATAGGTGTGAATGTGAATGGTTGTTTGTCTCAGGGTTATCCCTGCAATAGATTAGAGAGCTGCTTATGGTGTACCCTGTGTTTTGCCCGAAGTCAGCTAGGATTGGCTCCAGCTTCCCCCACAACCCTGATAGATAAGCAGTATAGGTCTGGTAGTAAGTGGTATAGATAACAGGTGGACGGATGCTTTGGGGTGGCTGAATAACTTCTGCAATGCTAGAAAAATACCAGACAATATGACTGGTTATAGCCAGTGGGTTTACATTTGACTCTAACCTTACATTATGTATTTTTCCACTGATTATCATTATATTATTGCCCATCACCTCAACAGAACTGCTACATTTACAGGCCATATGCACCAATTGTGTTTTAGAGCTCAGTATAGCTTTTAGTGTTTGTAGCGAAATTTTCTAAAAAAATTTACATTACTGTGTTTAACTACAAAACAATTCTAAATAGATGATTTCTACTAGGGCGGAACGGTGGTGTAGTGGTTAGCACTGTCGCCTCACAGCAAGAAGGTTCTGGGTTCGAGCCCAGCGGCCGACGGGGGCCT
>JAODTV010000028.1:31532754-31543035 GCA_025399955.1 Galeichthys feliceps
TGTAGAAAAATGATGTCATTGTTCAACCCCTGCTTTTGTTTTAATAAATTACAGAAACAAGAGTGCAGATCATTTTTTACTTTCCCTCATAATAATAAAACAGAATTCTGTCAATGGGGCCTTTGTCATGACTAAAGACAACTGAAATATAGAAGCTGTCACATGAAATGCTTCCACCTTCAGTTAGATTTTTATTGGAATCCGTGACTAACAGACAGTGAACATTTAATTTCATGATGAACAGTAAAGCCCCAGTGCTGAGAGGTACCAAAATCGTCATATTTTACACAACTTACATTCCAAAGCATGCTCGATTTAAAAATAGCAACATTTCAATGTGTTTTGTTCACATTCATTTGGGATTATAGCACCTAGTCAGTAATAATGATGGTGCTGATTGTAAGATGGAGTCATGTAATTATCAGAGTCCCCAGGATAGCCTTATTCACACATCACACCTTTTTACACTCTTAACTGCAACCCATCTGCTGGTGCCAGCCTTTGGAGATGGGTGACACATCAGCGCTGCTATATCATACAGAGGAATCAGAGTTTGTTATCATTTCTTTATTTCTCAGTTCTGCTATTTTCTCCAAACAGACATCTGGCAGCCTGGCATCTGTCTCAGAGCTGGAAAATTCTCAGCTTTCAGCAATCTATATACTGAAGTCCATCTGACAATCTAGATGGAATATTCTGGCAGAGGACAGATGATTGATTTTAAAGGTGATAATAGCATTAGAAATGATTATACCTGACCTAGAAACCAAGTCTGAGGAAATTTAAAAAATAGTATTCATGTTGAATAGACTGAAAGAACTTGGCCTCTCTTTCGGAGCCCTTCTCTTGCGGATACTCCCCGGGACTGAAATCCAGGATGCCCTTGGACATGGCTCAGGAAACAAACCCTGAAATTCTCTCCATACAATCTGCAACACAGCCAAAATTCCTTTACTGTATAATCAATATCTGTTCTTTCTCTTGGAATATTGATATTCCTGATGGCTTGTCCAGACAGATTCGGTAAAACAAAGTAATGAAATCAACATAAAGGACCAATGATTCTGATGTTTAATAATAAGACGTGTAAGCTGACACGTTGATCTTTTTCCCCAATGTTATGGCAAAACTGCCAGCAAAAGAATTTGAAGTGATTAAATTACAGATATAAAATAACAAAGCTACAAAGATAGCCAATCGAATTAAATGTTTACAGATGGCTTTAGGGGGCTTTCAACACCAAATACTGTTTTATTATTTTCCAAAGGAAACTTGGAATGAGAAAAAAAATTTGTAATGCTTTAAAAAAACGGTACTGGAAGACAATGGCATTCTCATAGCTGTCAACTTAACTAGAAGATTAGAAAAAATTTTCTGGAGCTTTGTATCAGTCACATAATGTCAGCATAATGTCATTCTAGGTTAAAGGAAAACATGGCGTTAGAGAAGACGATGAGGAAGAGAGTAACCTGAAGTTACCCTATTTAGTGCTCCTGCTCTTCATTTGTTAGTGTTGTTTGCCAAAAAAGAACCATACTACAGTGACCTTATCATCATGATAAAGGCAACATCTTATTTTAAGAGGAGAAAAGATTGTGGTGTTAGTAAACAGCAGAGCAAACCTAGGATTTTCACTATGTTCTATCTTTTCAGTTCAAACTGTGCCTTACACTGGTGGATGCCGAGCTCTGAATAAATCACTAAAACCTGTCTTGGATTAAAAGGCCAATACATAAAATTGCAACTCTGGCATTACGTACAATGGAATTTTTTTTATTTTATTTTTTTTACATGAAGTACACACACAAGAATCAATAATGGCTTGCAGAGATGATCAGCTTGTGATGGCTACCTGACATGCTTGGGATATTAAAGTGCAGTTTCGAGTTGGAAATATATAAACACACATATAACACTATGGTCTTAACACAGGGGATTTTACTGTGTACTCAAATGATGTTGTTCAGACATACTGTATAATATCATTTATATGTAAATTGTTTTGAAAAATAGCAGTCCATATTTACAGATTACGTTGGAACTATTGTGTATTATAATCCACATCATGTTCGAATTAAACTACTATTCCGTTGGGCCGAGGATGGGGGGTGATGGGGGGTGGAGGGGGGTTACCAAATGATACCAAGCTGTACAAAGCAAAAAAAGAGATTTCAGTTGTCCAGGATGGCTGGCCACATTATACATAAAGTGAAGTTGATTCTCATTTATTTATATGAAGTTTATTTATTCTCTATCCTGAACCAAATCTGCGTGTCATTACTGAGGAACTGGATGTGGTTTGAAATATAAGCTATATTTATGATGTGTGGGATATTTATGAAAAGGTTTTTGAATGATATAAACTCTTTTTTATTTGTTAGCTATGTAAGGCTTATAGCTCCAGTGCAAAACTACAGAAGTAAACAGTGGACAGCCAGCTTGTCTTGAGTGAGCATCTAGTAGAAAATTGTGTACATTTGATTTTATGTCTTTAAACAGAGCCTGTGTGGAGAAAGGGATACAACCTTAGCTAACTGAAAGGTAAACTTGGGGACAGCGAAGGTGATATATGAGCAGAAACTAAAAAGTGGGTCAGCAGAAAAGATCTCTAAAAACAGATGTTGATGAAATATGAAGTTGAAGTATTTTACTGATGGTTAACTTTTGTTGAAAGAGTTTCCGTTACTGTTTATAGAGACACTGAGTAAAGGTGATTAAGATTGGAAAATTATGAGTTGAATTTGATAGAAGAATAGAAATGGACCTGCTCACTGACAAAGATAACCTTTTCATTATTTCCATGGGCAAATGTTCAAAGGCTGATGTAACCCACTGCCAAATCTCCTATAATGTGTTAGCTTGTATCCTAATTCAGATCCTAGAAATGTGGGCCTAATTAAGTTTGATAGTCATCATTTTCCAGTGGCCAAAGAAAATAAACCAATATTCCACATTTTTGTCCTCTACACCTTCTCCTCTCAATCTTTTGTTAATATGGAGGTCACTGTTTCATAAAGAGAGTGTATGATGAGTCACCAACCTTTGCATTTTGTGCCTGGTCTAAAGGAGACAGATCAGACAGGCCCTCTGAACTCTGGCCACATGGTTAGCATCTATCTGTCTGAGACTGACAGCTCACTGAATCGTCTGGTTCCAGTCAAGAAACGCCATCAGGAATGCAAACCAGAATGTATCACATCCATGCCCAGTCAATAAACTGATGCTACCTACAAGCAGCATCTGAAATGATACCAGACTGTTCTTGTTAGCTCTGCGGTTGAAAACATTTTTTCAAAAAGCAGCACAAAATAATAATCATAATATGTTGTTATAATGCTTTAGAAAACAAGGACCTTGTTCCTTTACATAAATTTTTTTAGCTTTAGCATAATCAGAGAGCACTAACGATATAATAGCTTTACACTGAATTCTAGTCATAGGGAAATTCTAACTTGGTGATGATGATGATGATGAACTGCTTTTTTCTATATACTGTTATAACATCAGGATTGTGAGTTCAAATCCCAGTCCTACCACAGAGACAGTGTATGAGCCTTAAATCTCAATTGCTCAGCTCTATCCTTGGATTGGATTCTGTCGCAATTTTAAATTGCTTAGATAAAAAAAAATTGCCTTGTTGAGAGAATAAATGTTAAATTAAGTGTACAGTATTTGGTGTTATAATAGGATTATATTACTTAATTAAAAATAAGTCTAGTACAGTTAACAGCACTGTTTTATAGTGCAGAAGAAGTTAAATTTAAATTCACAAATATGAATTGAAATAGTGCTACATTTTTGCCCTGTGTATGATCATAAGCACCAGAATATTGTCAAAAGAGAGAGAGGGCACCACATTTGGGGTTTGGGTTTGACAATATTTCATAACAAATATTTGTTTACTGTGAAATCACTGTGAAATCTTATTCAATCACCAACAATTTAAACATGGAAATGTCAGCATAATTTATTTATCAATAACATTTTTGGGAGAAGCGGCTCAACTAGTCTAAACAAAAAAGAAAGTAATATCGACCAAATAAATGTTATAAGGCATGTAAGCTATCAATTTGATTCGACATAAACCAAGTAAGAAAAATATACAAATACAAAACAAAACCCAAAAATTGGTTTACCCAATATAGGACCAAATAACTGTAAAGCAGACTTGATAGCAGGTGTGGGTATTGGCACCATAGAGCTATAAACCACAATTATAAATAAAGCAAAGCAACAGAAACATATATAATTCAGATATGTTGATGTAAGCACCCACACCACTGGCATTATTATAAACACTGCAACCACAGGAGTGGCTACACCACACAATGACTAAAATGCAAGTAAATCAGGAACCACCAGAGGGAAGAATGGGCTAAGTGGGATTAATACCCTAAGAAAGACTTAAACAAATAAGAAATACATTAAAATCATAGAAAAAACATTCCCAATAATGAAAATAACACAAGGAATTTAGGGGCAGTTTGCTCATACATTGTAAAACTCATATGGCACCAAAAAAACCACTCTCCAGACTATATGAAATCAGATACCCTGGTGAAAATTAAAAGGCTTTTGTATATCTTATAAATCAACACATCATTTAAATATATTGGCTTGCAATATGAATGCATACCTTAACATGGATGCATGGCTGGCTCAGATAAAAACAGCACATTACCCAGCCACCCAACATACAGCAGAAAATATGTACACCAAAATGTAAGAAACATCATGTAATGAGTGAATTGCATGCAAACAATAAATGCAATGAGGAACATTCTGAAAGGAGAAATATTAAAAATGAAAAACAAAAAAAAAAGACAAGCAAAAAAGTTAAACCTATATATTGAAGCAATCTTTGGAGGTTTCAGCTTGCATTCAGCAGTGATTTCTCAAGAAGGCAATTCTATATTAAAAATGCAATTTATACTACAACATAGTATACTTTACTACTATAAAGCAATGCTATGATTTGATTTGATTTTGGCAATAAAAGTACATGTACATAAAATACATAAAACAGACATTGCCGAGGATAGCACAATAAAGCATAAAACTTATTTCCACTGTGGTCCTCAGGATAAAGAAAAAATATATAACAACCAGCAAATGGGCATAGCAAGAGACTAACAAAATAAGAATTAACAAAATAAGGCTAATAATACATAAACTTATTTTGATCATTAACTAGAATTTGTGACATAAAGAATTCTTTAACAACTTTCTTAAAAGAATCTTTAGTCCCTATAGAAACAGGTAAATCATTCCATGTTTCTATTAGATCGTTAGGGACTAAAGATTCTTTTAAGACTACAAATGTAAAATAAATCTTTTTTCTTGCTCTCTGGAAGCTAATAGGCTAATAAGAAAAAATGCAGTGGGCAGATTGCGGATTGTTTGCACATCGTTGTGGAATATTGATGGCACTGCAAACGGCTATTTGCAAATTAGTGCAGAGACTTCTGGGAAGGGTGATCTGGCCCCTTTAAGGCACTGACGCTAACTGATGTCTTCTTTCATAAATGTTCATTAAATGTCTTCACCAGGGCACCAGGAAGAGGAAGAGCAACATTTACATGTTTTTCATTAAATAACTTAAATAAGTGTTTTTAATCTGCTTATTGTTAGACAACAAGTAGATTCATACTGTATATGGGTCATTCTAGAATTCAGAGGTACATTTTGCGTCTCTGAGATCAACTTTTTGTTATTTTCCACAAAATAAAACTTTATTGAATCAGTTTTTAACAATAATGCAAATTATGACAAATTTTCACCGATAGCAATGCTCGATGTACATTTTAGACCCAATTTTCCAGAAAACATTAACTAAATGACTCCCACCCCCACATTATTGGCTGTCTTCGACTCCTCATTCATACATTCAACATGAAGTGATTCAGTCGAACAATCTGTTTTTTGGGGGCTTATTCTATTAACTGTTATAAAATCAATTGCAGAGAAAGTCTATTTTCTGTATTATGTGAAATTTCAGTAATAAAAAAAACCATTTTTTTTTATCCGTCCCAATGTTCTTGTCAACTCTGTTAACTCTGTTATAAGACCGCATAAAATCCACAAAGACTTTTAATAATACGCATGACACCTGCACCGAGAGATGTCATTTCCTCTGGCAGGAAACTTCAGAAAGGCAGTGAGGTATGTTATGTTTCTTCTCTCATTAATTTGAGCAAAATGTCGAGGATACACCAATAGTAGATTAATTATTCGTCAAATCTGTTATTGTGATATTGGAGTGAATCTCTCACTCATTTTTAAAAAAAACAATAATATGATTAAAATCCATAAAATTTTGTTTTTATACATGCCATGTGGTAGCTAGTTTAAGGTTAGCATGTGGAGTTAAGACACAAAATGGTGGAAAATGTCAACTCTGCTATCGTCAATTCTGTTCATGGATTGCCCAGTTTAACGATAACAGAGTTGACGATGACTAACAGAGTCAACACTTGAAATGTACCCACAATTATAGAATGGGCCATATACTGTACCTGTGAATTGCCCTGTAGCTGCTGTCTATTATTATCATCAGAGCTGTGCTGTTATAGAAAATCGATATAAATCAACATCTAAAAATCAGATTTGAGAATTCAACATCATTGTGGTATAAACACAGATTTTAAAACACACACACACACACACACACACACACACACACACACACACACACACACACACACACACACAACAATCCCTTCAACTCCACCAGCTCTGGGAATACAATTACAAAATGTGAGGAGGAATATCAAGAGAGTTCTTGTCAACTACCAGGATACTCCAGCTGCCCATGTACCCTGTAGCAAGCTGCCTGTCTGTCAGAAAGAAAATGCAAAAAAGTAAGGGTGATAAGATAAGATAAGATAAGATAAGATGTTCCTCGGACCATTTAATAAACTAATTATTCTGTACATTACAATAACACAATATCCTTCAATCAGTATTCTTGCTATTGCCTATGAGTAAAAATCCAGTTACAATTTCAGAAGAAAAAAAATCATGTCTACAACTTTTCCATTGCTCATTTCATAAAATTCGGCAGATGCTAATGTGTCACAGAAAGAACACATTATCACGAATACTGTGTCATGTCTCCAGGCTCTGCTACTGTAAAAGTAGTTTTAATAACCTGAACAGAGGATACAAGGAAACATTTTGTTCCAATTAGCCACTGAATAAAACAGAGGTCACCATCAGAGAGCAGCGGGAGGTGCGCAGGGCATGAGTAATCTTCCTTCACCTTCATATCATTTATACTGGTCTTTAGCATGTTTCAAGTTTCGATTCCTTTGAGGTCTAGCTCTGGGTGCATGTGGCCATGTTGGAAACCCCAGAGTCTGTCCACAGTTAGATGTTCAAAGGGACATATACATAGCAATTTTCTGGCCCATTTGTGTGAATTGGGACAATGAATTGAGGTTTAGAGCTCAAATACCCGGATCTTCCATCTCTATCACATTAGGAATGTCAGTAGTCATTTTGCCCTGTTACTGTAAACACCTTAATTAGACCCGAATGAACCACAGTCATTGACACTGCATGGCATCCCCATTTCAGCTTCCAATTTCCTCAATTACAGACAAGCTTTGTTAGTCTCCAGCTCAGCTCGGGGACACTAAATCAACAGGCCCTGTGTTTGTTCAGTTGCATTGCATTAAGGCAGAGAGGCTGCAAACATTGCTGACTCATATTTGATCTCATTAACCCAGGTCAATTAGAAATGAAGAAGGTATTTTTCAAGTTTACCATTCTGTGGGAGGTCATTAGAATCACAGTCTGGTCCACATACAAGAAGTTTGTCTTGGTGTGTGTACAAAGAATATAATAAGCAGGCAACACTGGACAATTTGCAAATATGCAAGAAGCTCAAGATACTGTTGATAAACTATACTAGGTGTCCACGTATATTGAATATGTACATATATGCAAGATTTCTAGAGACCTGGACAGAATTACATACAGTAATATTGTGTGATATTAACATTGTGCAAGTTTACAGTAATTTGTACATTATTGTACAGATCATACAATTCTGCAGAATGTGAAGAGGGTTGCTGGGTTTCAGGCTGTGGTTGAAGAGAGCTAGTGCTTTATGGGGAAAATGGAGTTGTTAGACTGGTTGTTCTATTTTGTTGGAGTCTTGTGCTGAAGTGAAAGGATTGAAAGATGTGTAAGATGTGTTGACTATAATCTTGTCAGCTCACTTTCTGGTCAAGTTGTAAGATCACATTTTATTTATAAATGTAGCATGTAGGCCTATAACAAAAGATCCTATAACACATATCAGGGGCCAGAGCATTAAACTCTGTACATTACATGATCTCATAATTTCTTCAAGACAAACAGAGAAGTTCCATTTTTGCAGTAATTCATTAATAGAAAATAATAGCTTTCATATTAGATTTATATATTATTCTGTGCTACAATATGAAACACTGACTCGTTGCCTGAAAGTCTGTTTTAACAATGAAAAAGCAATGACTAATATCACTAATGTCAAACGCATTATGAGCAGTTTAGCTCTTTATCTGGGCCATTTTGTGCATGACTTGTATTTCCATATGGATTACATCTGCTAATGAGGGCTTATGATACAGGCCTGGGGGATCTCTGGAGAATCATGTCATGGAAAAGGTATGAAGCTGATGAGACCACAGCACTGCTCTGCTTGGGCCTCCTAATACAGCTGAAGGAAGAAAGAGCTTGGAGTCAAACTGTTCAGATGGAGGAAAATATCATGAAATTCATTTGTCTTTTTATTTCCCTGAGGCAGTCAGGGTGGGCCCCCAGGAGGAGCAGTTACAATATTGCTACTTAATGAAGATTTCTGTCTGAGACTTATCCTGGTATGGTCTTAAAACAGTGAGGTCATAATAAAAATTATGTACAACATTATGTATTCTTCCTTTGATTAAACCTGCATTTGTCACAGATATGCTCTTTAATCAACAAAAATCATAATATTGAAATCTCTCAGTGATATATATAGTGTCAGTGATAACAGTGTGCTATAACTATAAAGATGTCCTATATCTGCTCCCTAAAAAAAAAAATTGGTGGAGGAAGATAGCATGATTTATTTTTTTATTTTTTTTGCACTCAAAGTTCTAAGCCCCTGTGAGAGATCAAACGGAGCTGTTGCCATCTCTGCCTGCAGTCTGATCCTTCCTCTGCACAAGCAGACGCTGCCAACAAGCAGCAAATCTGCCGTTACAAACCCAAATTAACATGCCATTGCTTCCCTTGCTTATCGCAGCACAATGCACAGCTTATGGGTCGTGCATGTTTTGATTCAAAATGACATCTTTATTGGGTATGAATTATATTACACCAGGATTTCCAACACTACAGAATTATTTGTGTGTGTTTGGAGAGGTTTAGAGTTCATGGAACAACAGAATCCACTCACATTTTCAATCTGACTGAAAGCTATTGATTTTTATGCCATATACTGTATGTCTATATTATTGGTGTTGTCTTCCTTTCATGAAGTCTTAAGAAGGAGTTGATATTTTTTTTTAAAACATATTGACATGCAATTATTTGAAAATTATGTACACAGTAAAAAAAAGAAAAAAAAAGGGCTTGTAGCACTGCAGGTCTATCTCACAAGACATACTTTGATGCAGTAATATTTGCATTTGGCTTGAATATGTTGCACAATTTCAGCCTGCTTACTACACTATCTTCCCTGACTCTTTCAAGTCTGAATTTACTTCTGCAAACAATTTGTCTGTGGCTAGAGGATCAGTATTCACCACAATCTCATCATCTTTAAATTGCAAAGCCATTTAGCTTCTCTTCTTCAGAGGTCCAGTGGCTCAAGCTTCCGAAAGGATTTTGGCTATTAAGACAAGGATCTGAAACAGCATTAAATAAATCTCACTAATTACTTACATAAGACTGTGTAAAGCTTTTCATACAAAAGAGCTAGAAAAATCTCACATGCAGTATTAGCCAAAATTAGCACCGATAATGTAGTGACATTCATTAAAGTTCATTTATAAAGGAAAATATCTGAAAACAGCAATAGTGAGATATACATCTTCTTCTGAATTATTTGGAGCATTATTTTTTATTTATCCTGGGGTAACATTACATAATCTGACTACTTAGAATTTTCGGTTCATTATGAGGGTATTTGTGTGTGTCATATGTAATTATTTTCCTGATTAGAAACATTGTGGTGCAGTTGGTTAGCACTGTCGCCTCACAGTAAGAAGGTCCTGGGTTCGAGCCCCGGGGTCGGCGGGGGCCTTT
>JAODTV010000028.1:31695929-31706600 GCA_025399955.1 Galeichthys feliceps
ACATTCGTGCAATATTCGTGCGACATACGCAAATGTGTCATAAGTACCAATTCAGTGTGATTCCAAGTGAAAATTTGCGTATTTTCTCACAATTTTGTATCTCCAATTGTCGCGAACTGTCGCAGCCCAGTGAGATACTACCCTAATGCAGCAAGGATGATACATTGGGAGTTATGTAGGAAATGTAAACTTGAGAGAACAGAGAATTGGTACCAGCAGAAACCAGAAGGTATTACAGAAAATGACCATACTAAGATCCTATGTGATTTCATGATCCAATGTGATCATGAAATATAAAATAGAAAGCCAGATATTGTTGGAGTAGACAAAATAGACAAGCAATGCTTGATTATAGATGTTGCCTGCCCTGGAGACAACAGAGTTTGCGATAAAGAAAAGGAAAAATGGGAAAGATATGAAGACTTAGCAAGAGAAATAAAAAGACTGTGGTATATGAAGGTGGATGTAATACCAGTTATGGTGGGTGTAGTAGGTACAGTCAGTCAACAGATTGAAAATTGGATAAAAAATAGGGGCAAACATCAGGGTAGAACACTTACAGAAAACAGCCCTACTTGGAACAGCTAGAATACTCAGAAAGGTGCTTGAATGTTAATGGTGTCACCTTAGTTCACTGGCTGTGAACAGCAGGCATCTTTATTTTATCTCCAGCTAGAGAAGCTGAGCGACAATGGAAATAATAATAATAATAATAATAATAATAATAATAATAATAATAATAAGTTAAATTTCTATAGAGTCTTTCACTATCCCAAGGTCGCTTTACAAGAAAAAAAGATGAAGCAGTACGAGAGGAAGAGAAGTGTTAACAGTGTCTACAGAGATGTTCATCTTGTCTGTTTTACATGTTTGCATTTTGGGGCATTTCCAGCTAAAAGTGCAAAATACAGAGTGGTGTCTTTGGAAATAGATTCATTACCAACCCCTGTGCTATTTACTATGCCTGAAAGTCACTACAGGAAAAGCAACTGTGTGCTTTATTTGTGTTCTTAGTAAATCAGGGACGAAGTGTATCTAACATAAAATATCATGTTTTTAGTACCAAATATCTCACCATTCAAACTTTTTCAATACTTCATCTAAAAAGAATGGCCAAAATAAGACATAGGATATAGGGCTTTTTAATCATCTTAATCAAAGCAAGGAAACTGGTGAGAACACACATTTGCGATTACTTATGTCATTTTAATCTATGAGAGTTTAAAAAAAAGAAAGGGAGTTTTAGTTTATTTGGATTGTTTTTCAAGCTTGTAGAGAAGGAAAATAATTTTTATATTCATACAGTTTCTTTTTGATTTGAAGCTGAGGCAGTTTCCCAGATTGGAGCATTTAGATTGTCAGAGCAGAACATGATAAGCATATTAAATTCCACCAATAGCCTACATATTGAGAAGTAACAATTGCAAGTCTCAGTGTGTGGAAGTAGCTGATGCACCACTGAGACATATGGTAAGAATACTTCCAGCATAAAACATTTGCACACACCTGTAAATAATTTTCAGGGAATCTCATGGTGTCATGAGCAGTGAACAGTGACAACCTGTGAAAAGATTTACGACTTGAACGGACGCACATACAATAAGATGCAGGGTATTGGTTTCATCTTCCCAGTGAATTTAAAGTGCTTGCTAAACCATAAAACTCGATGCACTCCAGATGAAGTTTCAGAGTGCTTTCTTACCATGATTTTTATATAAAACCTGGTGATAGCTTTGCTCTTTGTTGATGCTGAAGGTCAGAGATTTGGTTAAATGTAAAGGCATTGCCAGGTTGTATGCACATATTCTTTAGAATGGGAGGTCAAAGTTCAAATAAATTTTACAGTTCAACAGATGCACTTAAAACAACAAAACACTGTGTGAACAAATGAACTTCTAAAGGATCAGAGATGATGCAACATGCAAAAGACTTTTCAGGTGAATACCTGTTCGGGCGCCTAAAGGCTGGTGAGTGAAGAGGAAAAGCGTGAGATTTTGACTGAGCCTGCAGTCAACAGTGAATCCTTTCTCTGCTATAGTAACCTACAGTAAACAGATTAAAGTGCCACACCCTGTTCATTCCACTGATCTCACTTGAACCCCACCAAAAGCACATCTGGAAATAGTGGGTTCAAAGGAAGGATGCCCCATAAATCTACTGTAGGTTTTTTTAGCGCAGTAGAGAGGATCATTGCACCTTAAAGGTCTTTAGACAAGCCATAAAGATAAAGGTGGCCATTTATCAAGACGAGTTAGTACCGTATACAGCAGTCTGGGACTTACCTAATTATGGATACACCTTTTTTGTACGTGGGAAATTACTCAATATGACTTTGTCTAACCTCCACCAACTATACAAATAGCCTTCAGGCAAGACAGCCTGCTCTGATTGGGGCTGAACTACTTCAGATTTGCTCAGATGAGCATTCTGTATCAGTATCTGTGTTATGTTAACATTTCTCTCTTTCATTTTATTTTTCTTCTGTTTCCCTTGTTTCCTGAAGCAAGAACAAGAGACCAGCTACACCATCCTGAGATGCAAGGGCACGAATGTGACTCTGAATGGACTGAAACCTGATACCAGATACGTGCTGCAGATTAGAGCTCGTACCGCTGCGGGTTATGGCAGCAGCAGCCGCAAGTTTGAGTTTGAGACCAGCCCAGACTGTAAGCATAAACTGGTTTCTCACCTCAGTATTGTATAATAAGTAAGCATTACCTGCTCCATTTACATACTCATGGAGGATTATACAGAATTCTGTCCCATCAGTCAAACTAAATCAAGGTTTAATGTTTGGGTATTTTATATAATTTAGGATACTTTTAGGATTAGACCCACTTTACCAATGAACTCTTTTTGTTGTTGTGCAACTACGTTGTTAAAATCCCTTTTTTCCAGTGCTATATTTGTAACTACTTATTGTTTCTAATTGTACTGTAACAGTAAGTTGATTTTTATCTTAATATATATATAAATGTGTAATGTGTAAGCTATTTAGATATAAGACACCAGTCTTACTGATGGCAGAAATGTTCTGTCATTGTTATATCAGGAAATCATTTGCATTTAGCACAGCAGGTGTATTTGATACACTGTATATCCTGTTATCAGAGCAGAACCTCTCCTTTCTCTGTACTCGTCTCACTAATGAAACATTTATAGGAAATCAATGCATGGTCATGGAATAGGATGATAGAATACAGGCAGGAGGCACTTTCGTATCTCCAGGTTACTGAACTGGTTATGGCTCTATCGAACTCCACATGCATAGCAAATGTAAAATGATGGCATAGCTCCCCTGAGATGATAGCTCCCATTATTCATTTGTTAATCTGAGCAAAAAGTGTTCTACATTTGGGATTTAGAGAATCAGTCACCAGAGCTTTCCTGCACTTTAGTTCACAGACTAGAGGTTTGTCAGGATTTGTGGCTTATTTAAAGAAATTATTGCATCTGCAGAGTAGATTTGATGTGGCAATTTGTTAAATGAGAATTAATTTTAAGAAATACATGATAATGCATGATGGTGACAAATCTGTTTTAAGTCATGTAATGTTCTTTGATATAGAGTAAAGAAAGTTCTTGTTCTTGTCAACCTTTCCTATAAACTTTACTTTGACCTGTGCAGGATCACATAAATCTTAACAGTATTTCCTTTGCATCTTCTCTTATTTAGTATACTCTGATCCAGTTAATTGCTCTTGCTGTGTTTCGTTATCTCTTTGTTTGTCTCTCCCAGCTTTCTCAATCTCCAGTGAGAACAGTCAGGTCGTGCTAATTGCAATTGCTTCTGCTGTAGCCATCATCCTCCTCACCGTGGTGCTTTACATTGTGATTAGCAGGTTGGTCTGTCACTCATGCTTAACAACTTTACAGAGGTTTAAGTGTGGCCATCTTGAAACTGTCATTTCTCTCTTATACATGTGTCTTACTCAAATGTCCCCCCTTCAGCACCTCCCACCCTCCATATCTGCT
The DNA here is from genome assembly GCA_025399955.1 of Galeichthys feliceps. Taxonomy (NCBI): domain Eukaryota; kingdom Metazoa; phylum Chordata; class Actinopteri; order Siluriformes; family Ariidae; genus Galeichthys; species Galeichthys feliceps. The sequence goes on from JAODTV010000028.1 coordinate 31,699,905, forward strand.
AGATGAAGACGTAGATGTAAGAAGACCATGCCCCTGCATGTCAAACAGCTATATATAGTTCTGGATGATTTACTTGGCAAAAGCTGTATTATTTTTCCTGCCTCTGCTTTACTTAATGTAACAGGCGCCATGAGAGCTTGAGTGTCAAGTCAGGCAGAGGGTCTGATCTTGGCAGACAGCGCTGTTGAAAGACTGCATAAATATCTGATTTATTATAAGATTCTAAAATACTGCTCTGCTTCATAGCAAAGTAGACAGGTTCATCCGGGCCATGAATTTTGTCTATTGAGTCATTCGATGTTCTCTGGCATAGTATAGAGTAGCAGAAGGCTCACCCAAATGTCACTGATGATAACTGTTAGCTTTCGACACTCTGATTGACAGGTGCTGTGGCTACAGCAAATCCAAACATCCAGACAAAAAGAGACTTCACTTTGGTAATGGTCACTGTAAGTAATGTAATTCATTTTCTGTCAGTCAATACAGCGGAACTCGATGGTCCACCCAATGTGATTATTTAACCAGGATAATTAACTCAATAATGATATAAACATTTCCTTAACTCTTCGTTTATTTTCAGTGCGACTGCCTGGTATTAGGACTTATGTGGATCCCCATACTTATGAAGACCCGAGTCAGGCAGTGCATGAATTCGCCAAGGAGTTAGACGCTTCTTGCATCGCCATCGACAAAGTAGTGGGTGCAGGTACGCCTTGGCCCGCCTCAACCTCTGCAGCTGTAATGAAGCTACCTGCAACAGGGCAAAATGCATTTATAACAGATGTGACAGGTAATGTAAATGAGAACCATTTAGCATCTCAGCTGGAAGTATATGCTTTTGATTGTGAGCGGGGAGATGAGGAGAGCATTGCTCTCAGTACTCATCCCCATCGCCTCACTGCCTTTAATAGAGTGTGTGCCGATGGAGCTCAGGAGTGTGGGTAAGCGGAGCATACCTCCAGCTGGGATATTATTTTTCACCCCCTGTAGCTCATTCTCTCCCAGGAACTCAACGTTCCTGATGTCTTAACCAGTACAGCACACATCAAAATAATGCCTCATAATTTATAGCTGGATAAGCCAATGCAAGAGAAGCCAGCAAATAATGAGAATATTTTCTATAGGTTTTACTCTAAAGCCATTTCATTAACAACAAGATTTATGCCATAGACTTTTGTACCTTGTTCCAAACTAGTGTTTTTAATGCAATAAAGTATAAGGAGAAAAAAGAAGACAGGGTTTTTTTTATATATTTACTAAGATAATTACATGTTTGCTGGTGAGGATAGAGAATAATACTGCTTTATTTATGTGCAATGCTTACCAGTCTGAATGCTGTAGATAATTGTGCAAGTTTGAGATGGTGAACATTTTGTATCATGGGCACAATATGAGCCTCAAACTATGGGGCAGCAGTTACAAAAATGTACACGTGCTTCTCTTCACCACATAGCAATGAGAATTGGTAAAACAATTTCTTTGTTATACGTATATATTTACTTTTAAATTATTTCTTAATAAGTGCAAAAAGAGGTAGTCAGCTTGTAACAGTTTGTATTGTTACAAGCTGAATTGTAATTTGTGCTGTTCATAAGAACCGCAGTGCAGTTAGCCATTTACATATGACATGTGACATAATGCTTTGGGACACTTATTAAAAAAGGATGAACTGTATTTCTTATCTGTTCTCCTTTGATGTTGAACAATATGACACTAATGTCTGATTATGGCTTAAAATACTTAGTAAAATATCCAGAACTCAATGGCCTCCAAGCTGGAGTGAGCCACAGAATGCTGTACTTTAGTTATCCTTCATTAATTGTGGCTATTGAACAAACTAAAGAAGAATGAAGAAAATAACCTCGATCTAAATGTTATGTGTCCAGGTGAATTTGGGGAGGTGTGTAGTGGTCGTCTGAAATTGCCTTCTAAGAAAGAGATCTGTGTGGCCATCAAGACCCTGAAAGCAGGATATACGGAGACACAGAGGAGAGATTTCCTGAGTGAGGCTAGCATCATGGGACAATTTGATCACCCCAACATTATCAGATTGGAAGGAGTGGTCACTCGCAGTGAGTTGCATCTCAACATATTTCACTGTTTGGATTATATACTAGATACAGTGTACTAACTTTATCTTATTTTCACTCTAATGCTAAAGAGTGGCCGGAGTCTGAAACTTTCATTTCGCCTAAAAGCAGAGTTTATAATGACTCGCTATAGCAGAATTACATGTTTAAATGCGGTTTATGCTTGCAAAATGCATTTATGTATGCATTTTGTTCTCCACGTGTCCATGTAGGTTTTCGCTACATGCTTCCCAGTTTCCTCCCACCTCCCAAAAACATTCCTGTGAATGAGTGAAATATGTGTGCACGATGCCCTGCAATGGACTGGCATCCCATCCAGGGTGTATTCCCGCCTTACATCAAGTGTTCCCAGTATAAGCTTGGCTTCCTCTGTGACAGTGATCAGAATAAAATGGTTACTGAGGATGATTTATGTATTTTACATTTGAACACACAACTACACAACAAAAGTATTATGTTTTATTAATTTGGGTTTTGAACTATAGGTTAGTTGCAAGCCCCTTTAGAATGACTTTAATGGTAATGAAGCATTAGCTATTTTGAGTTATAGATTAGTAAATATCTTGATGCTGGCAATTTCTCTACTTAGCAAAGGATACTGTTTTATTGAACTGTTTCTTGTAATCTTTGCAAAAAAAAAAAAATTGCAAACAGACACCATTCACTTGGTGTCATAAATCTCACTCAATGTTCATTATATTATATGATCAAAGCCTGTGTCTCTAATCTTAAGAGGCTCCTTAACACGGATATTTTCATATATTAGGGCCATTTCATCTAAATCTGAGCAAAATATATAAACTGCTTTGAAATCTGCTATTCAAGTAAAATTCATGCTAACCATGACTCTCTTGTGCTTGGTCATTTCAAGTGAAGTAATAGCTGAATCCAAAGTTTTGCAATGATTTAGACTTTATTAAATACTATCAGAGCAAGAGCGAGAGAGAGAGAGAGAGAGAGAGAGAGAGAGAGAGAGAAATGCCTTCGGTGCATGTATGTGAAAGCAGTTCTGGGTTCATAGTTTCGGCGGGGGGGCGGGGCTGGCATGTGTCCTCCATAACCTGTGATGTGACATGATTTATTAACTCAGCCTTGTTAATTCTTAATAACCCAGAGACTTTCATACCCCATTTAGCCTTGTGTTATTTGACAAAATATTTGTGGAACTACAGTTAGTGTTTCCCAGGGAAGGAACGGCTGCAATATTTATCACAAGCTGGCATTATGATCACAAGTTTATTGCCAGGAAACGTATTGTTGTTGTTGTTGCTGTTGTTGTTGTTGTTGTTGTTGTTGTAAGAAACCATAAAGGCTGGCGACTGAAGTGAAAAAAGAGCACTTCATCACAGGTCAGTGAAAGTAAGAGTGTGTTTAATAGTATCCCAGACTGTTTGGAGTAGGAATGGCCCATGTGTTTGGAGAAAGAGGCAGGTCATCATGATATGTAACAGGTTGGACTGTTCATCTACACTACAGAGTAAGCCATGTAATATAAACAGCTCCTAACAAGACAGAAAGTGTCGTATGACTAAAACAGCTTTCATTAACTGAGCTGTGTTTGTCCACTTTCCCTAGCACAGTACGTTTAGTGCTGTGCTGCGCTTTTACCTTGAGCTCAGGTCTGTTTTTCCCAGATGTGTGGTATTCCTGTTTTTCCGTGTACATGTTTGAATGAGAAAGGAGCCAAAATAAGGCAAAAATGATCAAACATATACCTGTTCATCCAGCTGTCCCTGATTTGTCCTCCTTGTTTTGTACATGAACCTTTTATAGGGCCTGGAATAAAGATGAAATTGATCAAAAGCAATTTATGTCCAGCAAGGAGAACGAATAAAGCTGTCAGACACTGACAGCTGACCTTGTGGGCCCTTCAGACAGAGACTCTTTTTATCCTTCAGGAAGTGCTCTTGAACTCACGGCCACACACTGACCTCACTGTGTCGGGAGTGTCATGTGAAGAAGTGCACCCAAGCACTGCGAGCCTTGCTATTGTCTTGGGAGCTTAGGCGATATCTCAGACGTGATGAAAGTCCCAGGGCTGGTATTCGTTCGCTTTGCTTCAAGCCTATAAAAATGCAGCTGTTTTTTTTGTTTTTTTTTGTAAATAAAACACATATGCTGCTGGTCTGAAAGCAGTAAATCTCATCACAACTAAAATGGTATCATTCTAGAAATAACTTTGCAATGTTGCTACGAATTCAGAGTATGCCTATAACATATAGCGTGAAAGAAGTGAAAGTTTCAGCTAATTCAAAGGTGTGGAAATGTTTTGCTCAAGTGTCACAAAATGGATCATTAGTTTTCAACGTAGCAAATCGAGCCTACATGTAGCTCCAGTCAACACAGTGTAGAACTTCAGTTGTCTGAAATCATCACTGCTTCTCTCTCTCTCTCTCTCTCTCTCTCTCTCTCTCTCTCTCTCTCTCTCTCTCTCTCTCTCTAGGTAAGCCAGTAATGATTGTTACGGAGTACATGGAGAATGGCTCTTTGGATAGCTTCCTTCGAGTGAGTATGACACATAGAGTGCAGATAATGAGCCTCCATTATGTATGATCAGACAAATGGTGCAAAAGTTTCATCTTAAATTGATTTAACTACCTGACTTTCTTCCTCGTTCACTCTCTGTCTCTGTTCCCCTCTTCCTGTTTTTCTCACATCACCCTGCAAAGTATCTGCTTACCACAGCAAGCACTAAATTTTCTCCATAACTAAGAATATTTTGCTTTCCACAGATAGACACAAATTGCACTTTGGTGCAAAACCAGAGCGGGTTAGAGAACTGATACTGGGACAGAGTTTTTTTGTAGTGATTGTTATGCAAAAGGATCAGCCAATGTATTTTATTTTATAGCTAAAGGGGAATTGTCTTAAATAGAGCCTGATGTTCCAAAAGCTTTTAAGTGTCAGTGGTTTACTTGAACTCGTCTGCACAATGCCCTAATTCTTTCAGAAAGAATAAACTAGGCATCTACTTGGGGAGAAAAAAAATGCAGATAGCGGGCATGGATTTGCAAATGTGGAGACTATAACAATGGCCTTGTGCCTGCCCACTCAGCCTGGCCAATTAAACAGAGTGGGCAAGATCTGTCCTTCAAATGACTTCCCCTTGTGGCTATGTAAGCACAACAAAAATAAACAGACAAACAGTCTGTGGAGAATGTGTGCCATGCAGAAGGATGACTCTTCTAAAAAAAAAAAGTGCTGATTAAAGCACTAATGAGCTCATTAAACATGTCAGATTAACCTTTGGCCACCACACTCTCGCTTTGGCAGTGTTACATCTCACAATACTTTACCCATATTTTTTGTCATTTTTCAAGTAGCTAAACATCACTGGGACCATGACAGACATGTCGATATCAGTATAACAAAGTGATAAAATGCCAAATAGATGTTCATGGTGCAGTTTATCGCTTTGGTCATATTATACTACATTGTACATCGTAGAGAAAAATGTTATGCCTAATTGCACCTTATTTCACTGAGCACAGCAAAACTTTGACAAAAAAAATCTGCATCTGGATAAGACAGCTGAGAGTACTTTGCAATTCCAGTTAAATACAGGCTCGATGACTGAAATTAGCATAACATTAAAGCAGTTTGAGCAGAGACGGTCTGGTTTTAGCAGGAGCGGTCTGAACTGTATTCCATATGCGCCTGCACAGCATCCCAAAAAAGGCAAAACAGTTGCAGCAATTTCCTGTGCATTTCAGCAGGGCCTGTTCACTATCAAAGAATACTGACATCTTCTCCAAGAGCCTTTCCTCACCAATGCTTATATCACTATTATTAAGCCATCCTTTGAACCTCTCTGAACTCCAGTCAATTCCAGGTGGTCCGGGTTTTGTTTTCATCCAAACTTAGTTTGTATGCAGCATATAAACATAGTTCCCTACTTTTTCTTCGAAGGAGGTGGATAAATATAGAAAGTGAAAGATAGAGAGAAAGAAAGAAAGACATAAGACATAAGAGAAAAGGATTCATGAAAGGACACATTGAAAAAGACCAGCTCCCACACTGGCCATCTGTTGAGAGTGCTTGTTTTTAGTAAAGAAGCCTCTTTCTCTAGAGCTTGCTGACAAATCAATGCTATCTTGCTTATCCGGTGTGTTTCTCCTCTCATCCTGAAGAGCTTCCTCCCTGGTGTTTATCTCTGAACACTGAGCATACCTCTCAGCATAAACCCTTTTCACACATGCCAGTGTAAACAGAGGCAACCTGCCAGTGAGCTTCTGAAAAACAGATATGAAGCCTCTAAAGTAATTTTGTGCATCTTTCTTGTTTGTGTTTTCAAATTATAATGACTTGCTATGATGTTCTGAGTGAAACTTATCTGATTTTACCAGTTTTCTGTTCACCTGTTCAGACCAAAGGGACATCAGGTGCAATAAACTTGTGTTCAGAAATGTTTTCAGACATGACCACATCCACTTCCAGTATTTCTCCCATATTATTATTAGTATTATTGTTTTTTTATGGTACTGTAATATGAAACACCTACAGTGGATATAAAAAGTGTACACACCCGATTAAAATGATAGGTTTTTCTGATGTAAAAAAATGAGACCATGATAAATAATTTCAAAACTTTTCCCACCTTTAATGT
>JAODTV010000028.1:31710257-31720561 GCA_025399955.1 Galeichthys feliceps
TCCATGATTTGCAAATTATCACATTCTGTTTTTATTTACAGTTTACACAGTGTCCCAACTTTTTTGGAATTGGGGTTATATCATAAACAGATCAAGCAGCAGCTATTGTGATAGTTTAGTTTAGTTTATTGGTTTTTGTTAACAGGGACTGTGCACAACCCAGCTGTTGCACCAGAGTTAGCTATGAGCTCATTTTCATCTGTGGTCCCTGGGCAGGCAATGTAAAAGCAGGTACAAAACAGTACAAGTACAAATAGACATGGCTTCAGGCTAACTGTAGCTATCGGAATCTACATCATGATGATGAACATACCATAAATCAATAGTCAAAGTCAGACTCCTTCCTGTGCCAGCACATGGTATTCACAGGCAGTCTCCCAACCAGTACTAACCAGGTTAAGGCACTGGGTGGCACCCACCCATCTCCGTTTCTATAGCCCTCGACCTCTCGCCTATTACATAGCTAGAGTTACAGTGGGGGATTGGTCCTCTGTTACCCGCGAGAGTTTGATGCCCTACTCACATCTGCATTGCGGCACCTCACCAGATGGCAGTAGGTACCATTTTTATGATGGTCTTTGGTATGACCCAACCGCGAATAGAACTTGTGATCTCTCTGTCAAGTCAATAGTACTTGATCACATATTCACATACTAACTAAAACTAACAATATACTGTATATACTACCACATATAAGGAAAATTAGTTGAAAACTGTAATAAACTGTAATAAACATAAATAAACTGTAAATTTACCTAGCCAGCACCTAGCTAAACACGTGCCTTATTTCCTTCATAAAATTCTCAGCTTTCATCTGGGATAAGTGCTTCCCTGTCTTTTATACATCCAAATGCTGCACAGTGAGTCAGCATTTTTATAGAAAATTGTAATTGATGCTAAATTTAGCTTAAGCCAATGAACTATGGGGAAGCCATGGCCTAATGGTCAGAGAAGCAGCTTTGGGACCAAAAGGTTGCTGGTTCAATTCCCTGGACCAGCAGGAATGGCTGAAGTGCCCTTGAGCAAGGAACCTAACCCCCATCTAATTCCCAGGCTGCTCTGGGTACATTGTACATCGCTCTGGATAACAATATCTGCTAAATGCCATTAATGTAATGTAATGTAACTAATCCTGTATAGTTGTCCTACCCAAGATGGCGATGTCTCTGGCTTAGCCCTATCTACCTTTTTGTATTTAATGTGGCCATTTTCACCTTCAGCCTCTACTAAAGCAGGACAGGAGAGTATAGACCTCTGAGATTTTGCACTCTTTAGTGGTAATCCCCAGTGCTAAAAGAGCTGGGGTTGTGTGAGTATGTGCAGTGGGGAGACCTGCATGCAAGTGAATTTATTTTTTGAGGACCAGGTGTTTGGATAAAGCTGGGCAGCAGTTGTGTTACTTGGCTGTGTAGCTGGTTGGCTTTGGCTCCACCACCATTCTCTTTCTTTCCGCCCCTGCTGCAGCAATGAGGGCTGATCTCAGAGTAACTCCAGCCTGGGAGCTCAGGCAGAGCCGGGTAAATACAGTGCAGCTCCTCAGGGAGGCGACTTTGCAAATGAAAGTAGCTTAGGCAGCACTAAAGCCCAGACCAAGATCACTACAGATCAGAGTTCTGCATTTCAACCTCACTTACAGTGATGCTCTGCAGCTAGGTCCTGTTCAACAGCAAACAAATGCTAATGCTAGCACAGCAGATATTACATCATCACTGTAATTTTATTCATTACATACATAACAGTTTGATATTTCCTCCTCCCTCATGTAAGCCTTCTTACATGTGGCCTGCTTAAAATGTGTGACTGCATTTTAGATAACACAGAATATACAGTACAGTACTGTTCAGATATTACGTTAACCTTAAACTAAATGCATTAATGCAAACATGCTCCTTATGCAGGTTCCTGATTTCTAACAGTCTAGCATGTAAAACAATTAACTGGCTAATGAGACCATGTCATTCTTCAGGGTGGGAAGATCCCAATCAGGTGGACAGCACCAGAAGCTATTGCTTATCGCAAGTTCACTTCAGCCAGCGATGTGTGGAGCTACGGCATTGTACTGTGGGAAGTCCTGTCCTATGGAGAGAGGCCTTACTGGGAGATGTCCAATCAGGATGTGAGTAAAGCAACGCTACTATGGCACCATACCTGCTGTAAGAGAAAGTAAAGCATAGAGAGCACAGGTGGCAAAACATAACCTGATACTGATCACCTGAATGCTTTCATGCATGCAGAGACAGCACACTCAGCCCCGTACAGAGATATTACTGAAAAAGAGCTTTCTCATGAGATCAGTGATCTGCCAAATCAGTCATAATTAACAATTATTCAGCGAAGGCGAAGTGAATATCGGTGAATAATAACTGAGACAAAGTCGAGGTTATTATTCACCGATATTCACTGAGCCTGAGGCAGATAATTGTTTTAGTATAAATACACTAGTGATTATTAAAATATATATATATATATTAAAAAAATTTATTTCAATCTTCAAAAGCAGCATGCAAATGTAATGCGCGCAGACTGGTGTCACTTATCTACACCGAGTCACATAAAATACTTTGTTTTGAAATGGATAAAATAAATCATAATTCCAACTTACCTTTGAATAGTTTTAGATCAAACTTTGTAGCATCTTTAGTCCTTTTAGGAACAGCATTTTCTTTCATAATTTGTAATTCTTCCTCACTTGCGGTGACAAAGCACTTGGCCGCCATTTTGCCGAGTCACTCAAGATAATTATCGAGAAATAGTCTGACTCTCTCAACCAATCAGCGCAAGCGATTTCCTATAATCACTTCCGTATTTATACTAAAATCAGTTATTATGTTCACAGACCATAGTTTCATTGTTGTTATGTAACTTCACCTTGCAATAAAACATATGATTTTATTTTATCTAATGAGGCAATGCATGAACCTTCTTAGACAGTTCTGGACCCAAGAATCAAATTTTGTCATGTGGTTGCTATGAAGACAGGTTCGTCTCTAGCAGGGCTTTAGGTTAATAGTATTTTTGGACCCTGACCTATCTGTACTAGCATGAGGGTATTTTTGATGGACTCTATGAGTTGTTTTGGATAAGGGTGTCTTCCAAATAATATAAATGTTATAATAATAAGATAGCAACATGGATTTGTTGACATTGGTGACTCCACTGTAATTATCTATTGACCAAGTGGAACTAAAAAAAAGTCTGGACATTGGTTTATATTTAGCTTAACATCAGAACATGAATCCTTTCAGCATAACAATGATTTTTTTCTTTTCCATGCTTCAGGTGATCAAAGCAGTGGATGAAGGCTACCGTCTTCCCCCACCAATGGACTGCCCTGCACCCTTATACCAGCTAATGTTGGACTGCTGGCAGAAAGACAGAAACAACCGGCCCAAGTTTGAGCAGATTGTCAGCATTCTGGACAAACTTATACGTAACCCAGGCAGTCTGAAGATCACAGCCAGCACCACCTCCAGGTAATTGATTATTCATCCACCCACAATATCCAGAAGCTCAGCACTGAACATGTGTTTAGTGCAAACTGTCACCCACTCATGTTCAGCTCCATGTCACATTCTGTTCATCAACACATAGCTTTCTCATGAACCTTAATGAAAGGAAACAGCTTCTTCCTCCTTTATACACTCAAGTCACTCAGATTTCTAGTTCCACCCCCACCAGCTGGCCACTGGTCATTGTGCTTTACTGTCTAAACGAGGAATCAAGATTTGCTGGAAATTATTTTTGCTGTTATTTTTAATGGAGCCAGTTTGCAGTTATTGTCTCGAGACAGACAGTGTGTGCAATAAATAGCCTTTGGCTTCCTGCTTGTCCTGGTCAGTAGGGTATGCAGGATACTGTCTGCCTTGGTTCTTAGTTCATAAGTTTGTGTCAAATGTATTTTTATACAAAGATGGTCACAAAAAAAACTGTTCACCTTTACACTTCCTGTCATTCTAGAACTGGTCTTGTGAAGCCTTTCCTTTTCTGGGTTAAAATAGGACAGGACTTAGCTTACCTGAGTAATATCCTGGTACATTTGCTCATTCAGTGCCAATCTGTTAAATGTAACAGGGAACTATTTAATTATTAAGATGCCCAAGCACATAACTGTGACTAATGATGTCTTAAGGAAGTGCAAATATGTGCCGGGGAGTTCACTTGTAATTTTCCTAATTGGTTTTTAACATGGAGAGCCAGGGAGCACTAGGCCCAGGTGATTTATTACTCAGAGGTGCTGAAAAAGTCATTCTACAGTTTCAGCTGTGCCCGCTCTCGTGCACCTCGTTTATCTACAAGCCCTATGTGCTAATAGATCAGCAATTCAGCCAATTTTAACACCCGACCTCAGGCTCCAAGACCTGACCCTCAGTCAGAGGGATGAGTAAAATCCACAGTGCGTATTACACAGGAAGTGAAACAGAGGCACTGTTCCAGCTCAGAGATGGCTCAGGCACCCTGCTCCCCTTCGCAGCAAGAGGTGCATTCCTGTCCATGATGAAGCTGCCCAGATGTCTCTCCTGCAACAGAGAAGGGCAAGTTCTTCCTCCTCCCTTTTCTCCCTCAAGAGTGTTAAAAACAAGATACTATGCAGCCACAGTTATTTAGAGGTCACTGCACCAGTTGGGAAAGAGAAAAAAAAGAAATAAAAAAGATAGAACAGACAGAGAGGCAATTGTTTACCCCTAGTTTTGTCCCACGTGTCTGTTGCACGCATGCCGAGAGAAGGCTCAGAGTCGAAGAGCCAGCAGGTTTTGGACACAAGGGTTTTAGGCTATCACTTCCATTTCCAACAACAAAGCTGTTTCTTTTCATGTTTGGCCTTCCCTCTGTGCTGTATGTGTTTTGTTGAGAATTCAGTGTGGTGTCTGAAAATAAACCATCAGATCAAAACACCAAAAGAAAAAAAGTTGAGGTCATTTATAGTTTACTGGTGTAGTCAGTGAGTTAAGTGCAGAGCTTTGAGTGATGCATTCACATCAATACTCTCGCCGTATCCTTGAGAAACGTGTTCTTTGCCAGTTTTGACCTGAGCTCAGAGAACATCTGTTTACCACTACAGTCCTTTGATGGCCAGTGTACAGGTCTAACGTGTTGTGTTCAGATAACCTGACATCTAAGATTATGCTTGTAACATTCATTCATTCATTCATTCATTTCTATACCACTTATCCATTGTGGGTCACGGTTGAACTGGAGCCAATCCCAGCTAACATTGGGCAAGAGGCGGGGTACACCCTGTACAGGTCACCAGTGCTTGCTTCTAACATTTTATTCTAAAACATATTTAACAATAGAGACATTGAAGTGCATCATTAAAGTTACACATTTTTTCCAGTCATTCACTCAATATTTGGTGCATGGGTTCAAAGGCGTGTTAAGATGAAGCCTGCATATTTTGGTGGGCAGTCTTTAAAGTATGAATTCTCTTTTTCTTGTTTTGTATGTCCGAACATCTGTGGAAGATTTCTGATTTCACCTATGATGTTGATAATCTGGGTATATTTCACTTCCTTGTCTAGATGCCACAGCTGTTCCTTCAGGCTTTTCCATTGTCTGCCATCGAACAAATGTGACTGGAGGGTGGACTTCCTGATATTATAATTTGTTTATTCAAATTACTATTAATATCCATCTCTAGGGGAATCATAATCTCATTCCCTACATTTGATTCTCCTGGTTATGATCAGGTTTCCTCCTCTGTTCTGTTCTTTAAGCCTTTTTTAGGTATAACAATCACTGACTTTGTAGGAAACCCATCATTAAATTTGAACTGGTATGAAAGGCTTTTTTGCATGAAAAGAACAAATTATATTTTTCAGTGGCACATTTTGCTCAGCATGATCTGTCACATATACTATAAACAAGTGTTGAAGAAACAGTAAAATGACTTTGAATGATTGAATGTAAAAACAGTGGTCTGAAAATTACTGTAAAATATTATGTTATCATCTAATGTATAAGAGTACAGAAGGAACATGCAACTGGATAGTTTTTGTAGTACTGTAACTGATTGTGTCTTAATGGTTCCATAGAATTATTCACTTATTGGACAGTTTTTACCTCATAAATATGCTTCTGATACACACACATCCAGTGGAAATAAGCACACTGGGAAATAGTCAGAGATGTTGATGCATTAAAATAAACTTTCCTGCATGCATTGAATTTCATCAGGGAATGTTTGGAATTTAGACTTTAATTTTTCAAATAAATTATTATATTAAGTACTGAAAAACTAGAGTAAATGTATTGTCTAGTGATGGGGAAATAATCTCTGCTACAGTAGACAGGAATAGGTAAGGAACCACTTTGCTTATTGTCTTGTTCAGTATTATTGAAGCACAGAATAAATCATGGTAATGGTACGGTACAGTCCTAAAGTTGGTTATTTTCCAGTAACAGCATGTTTTGAAGTGTTTTATTCTTTTTATACCACATTAATTTAACAACAATTATGATAATGTTGAAATGATAATATATTACAACAATCACATTAATATAAACCTTGCTGTTGCCACTACTGTCAGAACCATACTGTTATTGAAAACCAATCAACAGATTTGAGGGCTGTGGCATAAGAATAATAACAACACATTTTCCAAAACATTACGAGTTTTCACATTCATTATCTTTGCCTTCTAGGCCAGTCAATCAGCTCCAAACCAGCACAGACATCACCTCATTCAGCACTGTGGGCCACTGGCTGGAGAGTGCAAGGACTCTACCCTGTAAAGAGGCCTTCAGCGGAGTCAGCTACAGCTCTTGTGATACACTACCCAAGACCTCTGCTGAGTAAGATTGCCTTCCTCTCACAGCACTCCCTCAAATACACACATATTGATAGTGGGATAGTGGGTGGGAAAACATAATCATGTGCATATCTGGTATACATGTATAACACACAAAGTGATTTGTGATGACTTGAGTGCAGTAAACACATCAGACTTTAGAAATGTTTGATTATTTAGGCATCTCCTCTCAACTGCAACAGCTTTGGTTTTTTGCAGTGACAAACCAGCAAACACATAGAACCCCTTTTTGTAAGACTGTCACATAGAGGCAAAGTAGAAACAAGTCAGACAGGAAACACGAGTGTGGTCCCTTTTTATGTGTGGACTGGATGGTGTGACCACCCAAAATACTCAACACAATAAAGGCCTTATTTAGAGAGTGCCTCCAATTAAAATATCAATCCCAGCTTTGGTTCACATCTTTGCATGTTTGCTTCTGCTTCTGGGGGGAAAAAAAGTTGTGTAGTAGCTGGCAAGAAATCTTCTTGTAGCCCAAATAACATCTGTCCAGACACTTTCCCCCCTCAACTGATAAGGTATTCGGCAGTGTAAATAATGTGACATTCATAATCAACATGATCAAAGCCTTCGTCCTGGAGCAGTGGTTTGCTTGTTCTGCGCTGTACCCCTCTGAAGGAAACAGCTACCCAGTGAGAGATTGGCCCCAGAGAATGCTTTATGTGTATATTTGGTTTCGAGGGCTGGGTAAATAATTGTATGCAAATAGATTTTCTCTCCCATAGCCATGACCCAGATTGGGGTCGCTTAAGATGCAGATGTTTTCTCATGACTTAGCGTTATACAGGGAGTCGACTGAGCCATATTGTCTGACAAAAATGGAGACAATAGAAGTTGATCTTTAAATGACTATTATGGTGAAATACCCTTTAAATGGATTTTGTATAATATTTTGTTCAACACTACGTAACAAAACCTCTGAACAAATATCCTGTTTGTTAGGTACCCTGGTAAGCCTCTGCTTATAATTTTGGGTTGTCAACTATACACTGTTTATCCCGAAATTAGGATGTGATTGTGATATTTGGGTTTTCTGGAGTACTGGCATGCTTTCTCCTTAACAAGAAGCCAAAAGTCTATTTCTTCCATGTCAGCTAGACCTCTCTGTAAAAATGGATATAATTGTTATTATGTCACTTGAATCTTGTTTGATTGGTTTATTTCTGGGGTTTGATAGGCCTATACAAGATTATCTGACTGCTGTTTGTTCAAATTGGCTGTTCTGAGGAAATTAACTCTTCTTGTGAAGTAAGAGCTGATAGCAACTGTCACATATTAGAATCTGTCTGAGGGAGTACATTATATTGTTACATATGATATATCAGCAATATACAGTATGTCTGTTACATGCACATAGTAAATATATCTTGTGCCTATGCAGGTCATCACTAAAAGTGTGTTTTATAAAGATGAATTGAAAGTAGCACCAAAATGTACGTAGAACTAAAACTGAAGTTTGCTGTATGCATCTTTGGACATCATCTGGGTTCACCGGTTGTAATTATTATTATATTATTATATGGCACAAGCTACTTCCGGTAAAATCATGTGCTCTGATTGGTTCCTTGGCGGGCAGAATTTTCCCGTAATGCCCGTGGGCGATTACAGACTTTCTTTCCAAGGCACCAGCTTTCAATGAAAAAACTGTTCATTATCTAGCATCATTTTGTTGAAAAATAAACCAATATAGATTATATTTTTATCTTTCTCAAAACATTTGTCATGTATTACTCGAATGGAGAAATAAATTCAGTTTTGAAACCGTTAGCCACTTATTCCGCATGCGTGACTCAACTACGTTACAAATATGACATGACTGAAAGCAGTGTCACACCTCATTATAATGACCGTCTATTTTAATCTTAAAAATAAAAAAGCCATAATAAACTCCTTATGCTCGGTCTTTACAGGAAAATATCAGACCTCTGTCTTTTTGTACGGACCCATACTGTCAAGATCTCGCTCTGATATTTTCCCGTAAAGACCTCGCGCTCAGTCAGTAAGTAGTTATTATCAGCCGTAACTTTCTCTTACAAGTGACTTTGTAGCATTAAAATGCATTAATTAGCATTAAAAATCTATTTATGTTAGTAAACCTTTTTTTTTTTTAAATATACTGTACACTCACTGGCCACTTTATTAGGTACACCTTGCTAGTACCAGGTTGGACCCCCTTTTGCCTTCAGAACTGCCTTAATTCTTGTAGCATAGATTAAATGGTGCTAGAAACATTCCTCAGATTTTGGTCCATATTGACATAATAGCATCACGCAGTTGCTGCAGATTTGTCGGCTGCACATCCATGATGCGAATCTCCCATTCCACCACATCCCCAAGGTGCTCTATTGCATTGAGATCTGGTGACTGTGGAGGCCATTTGAGTACAGTGAACACACTGTCATGTTCAAGAAACCAGTTTGAGAGGATTTGAGCTTTGTGACATGGCGTGTTATCCTGCTGGAAGTAGCCATCAGAAGATGGGTACACTGTGGTCAGAAAGGGATGGACATAGTCAGCAACAATACTCACATAGGCTGTGGCGTTTAAATGATGCTCAATTGGTACTAAAGGGCCCAAAGTGTGCCAAGAAAATATCCCCCACACTATTACACCACCACCACCACCACCACCACCAGCCTGAACCGTTGATATAAGGCAGGATGGATCCATGCTTTCATGTTGTTTACACCAATTTCTGAACCTACTATCCAAATTCCGCAGAAGAAATTGAGACTCATCAGACTAGGCAGCGTTTTTCCAATCTCCTATTGTCCAATTTTGGTGAGCCCGTGTGAATTGTAGCCTCAGTTTCCTGTTCTTAACTGACAGGAGTGGCACCTGGTGTGGTCTTCTGCTGCTGGAACACATCTGCTTCAAGGTTCCATGTGTTGTGCTGTCAGAGATGGTCTTCTGCATACACTGGTTGTAATGAGTGGGTATTTGAGTTACTGTTGCCTTTCTATCATCTCGAACCAGTCTGGTCATTCTCCTCTGAGCTCTGGTATCAACAAGGCATTTTCGCCCAGAGAACCACTGCTCACTGATTATTTTCTCTTTTTTGGACCATTCTCTGTAAACCCTAGAGATGGCAGTGCATGAAAATCCCAGTAGACCAGCAGTTTCTGAAATACTCAGACCAACCCATCTGGCACCAACAACCATGCCACGTTCAAAGTCATTTAAATCACCTTTCTTCCCCATTGTGATGCTCGGTTTGAACTTCAGCAGGTCATCTTCACCATGTCTACATGCCTAAATGCATTGAGTTGCTGCCATGTGATTGGCTCATTAGATATTTGCATTAACGAGCAGTTGAATGGGTGTATCTAATAAAGTGGCGGGTGACTGTCTATACTATGTACAGTGGATATAAAAAGTGTACACACCCCATTAAAATGATAGGTTTTTCTGATGTAATAAAATGAGACCACAATAAATAATTTCAAAACTTTTCCCACCTTTAATGTGACCTATAACCTGTACAATTCAATTGAA
>JAODTV010000028.1:32370744-32384463 GCA_025399955.1 Galeichthys feliceps
TTTGGTGGGACTGTGGCTGCTACACCATTGGAATGACATCCTGACCTTTATTTGGTGGACTTTTTATTTATTTATTTTTTTCTCCTCCCCTTCCCTTTCCTTATAATTGTAAAGCGACCTTGGGTATTGAGAAAGGCGCTATATAAATGGAACTTATTATTATTATTATTATTATTAAAACATTAGGTGTATAACTCCATACTCGCTACCGTGGAGTCGAGCCCATGCATTCTAAGACTAAGATAGCTAAGCACTAGCTAGAATGATTTAGTTATCTGTCCAGAAAAATGACACGTCCTCTAACCTTGCTCTATCTTGCAGTTGCACTCACTAGGCACGCTTTCCTTTTCTTTTATGCTGGCTTTTAGCTGGTGGGAGAGCCGAGTCAGCATGGGCAGACTTGTTTTGGTTAAAAGTAGGTCAAACACGCCCCATGGTGGTCACGTGATATTGTTGCTCACTTGCTTCAGCGATCTCCGGAATCATAAATTGTGGGACATGTTTTATCTCAGCAAAACATTTTACACGCAGGATAAACGGTGTGTGCAGCAGCGAAACATCTTGAAACTCCAACAGCAATAGAAATGGAGCATTTTTTTGCCCAGAATTCAACTTTGCAGTCAGAACCTTTAATCTCAATACCTGAGGAAACAAAATGTGATGAACAGGAGCAGTGCTCTCTCTTGCATCAGTGTTGAAATCATCGTTGATTAATTCAGTATTTGTTTTATTAGACTCACTTTTATTAGCATTACATTTGCAGCACCATTTCTATTAGCTAAGCGATGGCATATACATTGCAAACAATTTGACATGGTATTTAGACCATTTTCAAACTGAATTGATTAGGCTTATGTCCATTTTGCAATTGCACATAATGAGCAAATAAACTCTTTTTGCAGACGGATTATTTTTTTTACAGCTGGGTTTGTTAAACTGCCTTCTTATTTTCCTCATTTACTTACAGAAAGCATAGGTAAGGTTAGAAAGTAAAAAAAAAAATGTCTGCATTGTTTTGATTAATGTTTTCTTAAATTAGTGGTGTCAAAGTAAGTTATAGATGGAAAACTCAATTTGGGTAAAACCCAATTTTATCTTTTTTTGTCTGTTTGCCAGAATTCAGTCACAGTGACATCAAACAAGTTTTCCCAGTCTGCTTCACATTTGGTCATTTGATGCATTAATGAGTGCAAGTCCCATACGCATTTCAATAAAAATATTTAAGAAATTGGGTAAATTTAGTGTCTAGCAATTTAACGGAATGCTGAACTCAAAGTATTCAAGTTTCTACTTCACTTGTATGGTATAATTGAATATCAGAAGTAAATAGTGGAACAGGTCAGTATGAAAACTAGGTTTGCTGAAAACGGTGGTCCCTCTCTCGATCTTTCAGTTCTGAATGGCCCTCTTGCATGTTGTTGTTGGTTTTTTTTTTTTGTTTTTTTGTTTTTTTTTTCCCCCCCCCCAGCCTTTTGGCTTTTTCATTGATGCTGTCTTTTTGATCTGTTTGCTCACACTAGTGATGTTTGTCATCCTGTATAGTGACTTCATAGAGGAGAAGGAACCCGAGGCCAAGAACGTCATGGGTGGTAATGGATCGTTTCTTGTTCTCATCATAAAACTTTTTTCTTTTTTTTATAAAGGTAAATACTGAAATACCATATTTGTACTTGTAGTCGGGCTTGACCCCATCATTTTTCAGAACGATCATACTTGGCAGTAGGAGTGTTCCGCTACTTTGTCCAAACTGCACTGCTGTTGTTTCACATCCCTGTCTCCTGTAACTGTCCAAACGCTGCGGGTCTGCAGATGACTTCAGACTGAGTCGTCTGGCCCCATTTGCTGAAAGACTGTGGGAAACTGATTTATGCTATGGGCTTGCTGAAATAGGGGTTATCTGCTGTGATCATGCTGATGGCAGTTGGTATGTATGTGTGCTTTTAACAGGCCTTTGTGTGTTTGTTCTGGCAGGGATGGTGCGAGTAGAGAGGGGCCACACAGAGAGGGACAGAGCTTTGCTGATGGTCAGTACAGATGCGTGGGGGCAGGGCCCAGACCCCCAACTGAGAACAGTGCTGCAGTGGATGGCAGCCTCAATCACTGATCTTCCAGCCATGCAGCTCAGTCAGCAATCTGAAAGAGAGGTGAAGCAGGTTAGATTTTCCAAAGATATTTGATATTTCAAATACATACTATATGGCCAAAAGTTTGTGGATACATGATCCTTACACCCATATGTGGGCTTTCCCCCAAACTGTTGGAAACCACAGACCACAAAGTTGGAAGCACACAATTGTATAGAATGTCTGTGTGCTGTAGCATTACGATTTCCCTTCATTGGAACTAATGGTCCCAAACCTGTTCCAGCATGACAATGCCCCTGTACACAAAGCGAGCTCCATGAAGAAATGGTTTGCCAAGGTTGGAGTGGAAGAACTGTGGCTTGCACGGAGTCCTGACCTCAACCCCACTGAAGAACTTTAGGATGAATCAGAACAAAGACTGAACCCCAGGCCTCTTCACTTGACATCAGTGCCTGACCTCACTAATGCTCGTGGGGGAATGTGCACAGACTCCACAGCCATGCTCCAAAATCTAATGGAAAGCCTTCCCAGAAGAATGGAGGATATTATAATAGCAAAGGGGGACTAAATCTGGAATGGGATGTACATGAAAAGTACACATGGGTGTGTGCTGGTCAGGTGTCCACAATCATTTGGCCAGAAGTTGTTCAACAACTTTATTATTATTATACAACTAAACTGGTATACAATAACAAGAAATAAAAAATTTTATGGTCAACTAAGCTTGTCCTTCTTAAGCTATAAAAGTTCACGAATACTGTAGCCCATCTGATTTCTGACACTAGATTCAGGTTCATACAAATATGGGAATGTTATTTCAAATGCATTCTAAATATAGCTGCTGTGTTTATATTTGTAGTTTCTGCGTGTAGTTCAGAGGCTGAGAGAGAGAGAGTGGAGAGTTGGCGAACTCCTTCAGGCTCTGCTTAAATACTATGAGGAGTGTCCTTCCGAGGAGGAACCATGTGCTGAGGATACAAGACATGAACGCAGGTCCCTTTTCCACTGGCTTCTTGAACACCCATAAACCATCACCACCCACTGCTTACACTAGTGACTGACACGCCTGTAGTAAGCGCAAATGGCAGTGTATTGAGGTGAAGATTTCGCTCACGTTTATGTGCAATGTAGCTGCCAATTTAGAGGTCTAGCCAGTGGGATGTATCGGGGGCGTGTGTGGTTGAGTGTATCGCATGCTGTGACTGAAGGTATTTCAGTTCTCGACCTTTTTGTTGTCACTTTTGTTTCATTTGATATTGCATATCGCACACTTGGAAGATTATCATTTGCACTTTTCTCAGTGTTTTGCTTTCGTGCCCTAAGCCAGCGTTACAGCAACACACAGAGGGCTCAGTAACAGCATTGCTTTGTCAAAGGGAATCCCTAGAGCAGAGATGAATATCAGATCACCTCTCTTTATGGGAATACATACATACAACAAAGGGACCAGCTAGCCGAACCACTACACCTCCCATATCCATGTTCCTGGTCACTGCAGCATTTTGGAGCTTAATATACAAATGAATGAAAAGTAGCAGAGGACAGGAATTATAGGTTAATTGTTCAGTTATAACAGGTGCACATACAGCTAACCAAGTTATCAAAATACTATTTCATGGTAAATATTTTGACACTTTAAAAACAGCTGCTATTGAAGGACGCCATCAAAATATATTTTGATAATATTCCCCTCCGTGTGAAGCCTTTCCTTTTTCAATGGGGCATCTCCGAATGGCACTGAATTTATTAAAAGGCCCTTATGGATAAGTATTTGACACCACAGCGTATGTGTATATATAGATATAAAAAATATATTTTTTGTATGACTAAAGTCAGATGGTGTGGTGCACGCAGATGTTCCTTGACATATGAGTGCACTTGGTATACTAAACTGTATAAAATACACTGTTGCCAAAAATTTAAGGAGTACAAATTAATATTTTTTAAAAGTACATTTAAGTTAATACTTAACATTTTAAATAATCAGTAAATGACAAGCTGCTAAACAGGCAAAGAAGCTCTATGAAGGAGAAAGAAGGGCCGTTTTGCCGATTTTTCTGAATTAAACTCTTAGCCAGTGATGTGTGTTAAGTTTTCTATAGTTACTGTAGTAGTCAGACACTATGTACAGTTTGTACCTGATGTAGGCATGTGAGTCACATTCTTTGGTTGAGAGGGATAGATGTTAGTATTGTAAAACGTTTTTTTTTTTTTTTTTTACCTTTTCCCATGTGATTGTCGTTTGATAGGACTAACTGTACAAGACTAACTGATTCTTATTTCTGGATTGTCAAAGATCATAGATGGCATATCCTACAGTAGAAAGACAGAAATTTGTCATTTAAGTTTGTTTTAAAATCAAATTTTCATGGTAATTTTGTTTTTCCTTACCTAGACTTTTGATATAGATATTTCTTTGAGTGCTCTTCATAACATTTTGTGGTTGCTTAGATTCCTCAGAACACCACTCTAATTTGAACCATGAATGAACCACAGCTGCCAGTTCCTGCATAACTCGGTCACTAATCACACACTTCTTACATCTCCTGGAAATGTTTTACACTCCAGCAGGAACTCAACCACCACAGTCTTTCCCACGTTCTCGTTTCCCTCACTGACTGCACTTGACTGTGCACTCCCCATGAAAGTAGCACTTTACCCTGGAATGGCCGTGTAGGTCCTTCCCAACTTCTTTCACTATCTCGGAACAGTATATTCCCCAAGCTAGGTCAATATTCAAACCATCAGAAGTTTGTGTAGGTGAGTATTGATGATATGCCTGCCCTGTGGTTAAGTATAAGGATGCTTTCTTACCTGTTAGTCCATTTGCTGAGTAAGGGATTGAGTAAGAGCAGAATTGATACTTTTGGATTGTTTGCTACATGGTTTGGTTTAGTTTCACACTGCACATAATTAACAAAGCAAAAAAAAAAAAAAAACTTGGCAGAAGGCTGTATATGGCTGAAAATGTACTCCTAAAACTCAATCATTAGTCAGAAATACAAATAAAAAAAGATAAGCAAAACTTTGTCAAATGTGTGCAATCTCAAAAATCACTCAGTTCTCGATAAATTATTAGATAATTATATAAATAACTAGTTTAAAACATTTTGTGCATCATATCAGACAATTATTTCTACTTTTTATTATAGCATTTCTACGGCACTTCAGCTCTGTCCTTTGGCTTAGTTTGTGCCTCATGACTCTTGCATCTACAAAAAAAAATGCCACCCACGATGCAAAATACAAGGCATGTTTGGTTCAGTTTCTACAGTTGGATTGATTCCGGGTTCATGCTAGAGTTCGCTTGAAACCAGACCTCGCTCAGAAGGCCTCAAACCGGTCTGCACTCGAATGCGATTTGCTGTATTTTCACCTGCACAAACAAACCGCACCAAGGAAAAAAAACACCAGGGTTCGATTTAGATGGACTAAGCGCTGCACATGTGAAAGCAACCAAAGAGGCATCTCGGTACCAGTTGTTCAGTTTAAGCTGACATTGCCATACATGTTAAATAATTTAATGTATTATTCAGAAAACTGATGCAGTTCAAATCCACTTCCAGTATGGTTTAGAGAGATGTGTATGTTGGTATAGGCAGTATGCACAGGTATATCTGGGTAGGAGGAGTTTCACATGAACACTACTGGATGCTATTCTATCCCTTCATGCTTACCTGTATTACTGTTAAAGTGGTGTGGATGTTCAGTTTGTGGCATCATATCATTAATGATTATTTCTCAAGAGCATGGTCCAAAGTAATCTAGCACTGTGGTTGCTCGTGCTCCATCTATGTAAATCGCTACAGTGAAAATTTTCTCTCGTCAAATTGTGAAGAAATTGTGAAGAAGAGGAGGCCATTTTGTTTACTTGATTTTGAGTTGCCATGAAAACCTTTTGGAGGCGGCTATGTAGGCATTATCTAAATGTGGAAAAGAACTGTTTGGTGTTTGAGCTGACTACCTGAAAAAATTCAAATACTTTATTAATTCAATTGAAGGCATACAGTATTTGCAGATGTACACTTTCACCTCTTTCACAGTGGGATTGTATATGCTTTTGCTGTAAGTATAAACACACACACACACACACACACACACGTGCTGGCTTGTGTACTAACTTTATTTTATGTACATTCCTATATTTCCTGTATGACCGATTTGCTCTTTGTTATTTAAAGCTGTGTGTACTGCAGATCTGGCATTCTAGTTTAACGGTAAATATTTTGTTACTTGTGCAGTGTCATGCTCATCTCAGTGAAGTAGACAGACAATATTACACTGACTTCTCTATTTTTCCTGCTTATTTGTATTATCTTGAAAAGTAAAATATTTAATAATTTATGTCAGTATAACTTATAATTGTGATTACACTCGTGAAGTTGCTGAATAGTTTACATATTAAAAGCCTAAAGTAAGAGCACTACACCTGTTAAAGCTGTGGCTAAGAATAAAGCTTTTCCATGTGAAGCTGTCAAGTTTTCTTATTTATTGAACGGCACAATAAAAGAGGTGGAAAGGGAAACCTTTTATTTTACCATTGAATGTGGAGTTACAATACATACACCCTCTTCCTAGAGGGAAGTGAAGAATAAAACAATTAAAGGTTTGTGCTCTTAAATAGTTCCCGAATTATGAACCTGAGCAGACTGGTTGCATGCAGATGCAAAAATACATTCAAATGATAATAATCATGTTCTAAAGATTGATGCAACTTGGGGTTTCGTGTCTCGCTCGCGGGTACAAATTTGAACCTGCGACTGAGCAGCCATCTGGTACAAACGCCTTTGTCCGTGATACTCCTCCAGAGCTGAATCTGCAACTTTTTTAACAGCTACTCATTAACTCGTATGTTGTCTTTGCCTCATGAAATATGTGATGATACAGTGCTGTGTTTTTGCTGCTATGTACAGTTCCTGTCAACATCCTGCTGAAAGAGCTGCTCGAGACTGGAGGGGATTCAGGGAGACGTGAATAGAAAGCAGAACCAAAAGAGATAATTGCAGGCTTTAGCAGTGACGCAAGAACTGAAGAATGTAAAAGGGTGGCAAGTCTCACAAAAGGGCACTTCTAACACAGCTCATTAAACAAAGCTCATTACTGTGTTGATGATAAAGCTTTTCTGAGATATCATTCATCCTGCCCTGCCTCTGCGCTGTTAAACAAGGTAATACAGAGCTGTTTGGAGCCTGCACAGGCCCTGGCCCCATTGGCTTCACAAGGCTGGTGGTGTGACAGCAGACAGACTCAGTCTTGGGCTGGAATCCCCCCTCTCCTCCAACAACCCTAGGACTGCCGTGATTCATCCCAGACCATGATATCATATGCTTCGCAGTGCCAACAAAACGCCAGTGTTGCTGGGTGAATCCACTGCCCTAAACACAGAAGCTTGAATCAGGCCCTTGGTATTCATGACCTACAGCATGGAGAGCATTTTTTTTATGTGAAGAAGGATCTCCACCTACATCATTTATACTGGGTATACTGGATTTGTTTAATTTGATGGACTATTTATTTAACATTTTGTTGTAAGCCATGTTCTGTGAGAAGCCAAACAACAGGTTTACAGAGTTTGACAAATCATTGGCTGAGTAAGTTCACTCGTTTTCATGAATTAATGGGCAAATTTTTATTAAGTATGCCTGAGAGAGTTTCATGAATGTACATAATATGCAGAGAAACACAAAATTTCCTCTCATACTTAGCACTTCATTTGAACATAAATAAGAAACTGACGGAAAATTGTTTTCTTAATGTTTTTCACATCCCACAGAATTGAGTCCAGTTTTTTTTGTTGTTTTTTTTTTTTCATTACAGTAAAGTGGTGTGCATAATGGAGAGCTGGTGATGTCTAACACCAACCACTAACCATCCAATTTGCTTCAATCTGTTGAACCGTGAACTCCCTGACATTTGGCTGTTGCACCACAAGTGTCACCAAACACCTTATTCAACAGCCTGGCGGGACAGTCGTTAGCTGACTTGATTAGCGCAATAGTGCCCATCACGGCTGAGTGGATGAGCTGTTCACTTCCATTCCACCGCAGATCATTGTTCTACCTCAGCGTATGGAGTATTGAGTGGCCGTATCCAGGATATCTTAGACAACATGACGGCGCACATGGCAGTTGGCCTTGTTGTGTTTGTGGGCTGGGTGCATGGCTTGGGCTCTCCCACAGCTCTGAGCCAGATCAGCCTGGCCCTGTTTATCATGGAAAAGTCCCACCGTGGGAGAGCTCAAGCTTACAGACATCTGTAAGATCCTTCATTTATTCAAGAGGTTGAGTCATTTTAAAATATCAGTATTGAGGTGGGGGGAAAAAAGAAGACCTAACAGACGTTCAACAACATCTCAGTAACTTGGTTCAATATTTCCCCTTCTGAAAATGTTTTGATTAACATGATTGACAACAGGCAAAGAGGCCACGGATGAGAGACGCTGGCTGTGTTGTTCATGACACACTGACAGCATTGTTCTGACCACAATCCAATTATTGACAATAAGGTCACACCTAATTTCTCACAAGTTTATTGCCTTTGCCTCTTTGATATATTTGCATCTTATGTTTGTGATGATTTAAACTCATGAGCTCATATGTTTCGTGTCATGACGATAGCACAAACACTCCTTCATCTCCTTCCATGACATCAGTCCTCCCTCTAACTCGTCCAGTTTTAATCCCCAAATACAAGCGCCTCCTTATTCACATGGAGACATGGAGAGGAGGAAATTGAGATTAGATTTGGGGATTTGTCGATGAATCACAAGGTTTCCCCTGGCTGCCTGTAGGGATTGTAGCTCAGCCCTATTATTCCTGTTTGTGGTTACCAGAAGCGGGAGAAATGATTGTACAGTATCACCTTAACTGGAATTGGAACCAGGAACAGCTTGCTTAGTGGGGTAGCACATTTCTCTTTGGGAGCTGGAAAACTCTGGCCTGTGCAGTTCACTCAGAGGTCCAGTGGGAGAACGAAGGCCGGAGCCA
Organism: Galeichthys feliceps; assembly: GCA_025399955.1. NCBI lineage: Eukaryota > Metazoa > Chordata > Actinopteri > Siluriformes > Ariidae > Galeichthys > Galeichthys feliceps. Next base: position 32,379,815 of record JAODTV010000028.1, read on the forward strand.
GATTGAACAGAGCAGCAGTGTGGCTTTTCTAATTAGGTCTTAACTGATGGAAAGACAAGCAGGAAGCTGTCTGCGGATAGTAGAGGAAGAACTGTTAAAGTAGTGACATATTGAATGTTTAGTTCTTGTGGATAGACAGCAAGCCATCGAGAAGAGTTGTGGATATGCTTCGCACACACTAAGAGGGCCAGTTACAGTTTATGTACGGATAATTAGAGACTATGGGGTTTTAAACCAATGTTTTAGCTCCTACTATCCATTGTTCATCTGCAGCTCACATGACTGTAATGATACAGCAAGCATAGTTTGTATTTCATCATTGTTTAACGTGGAAGGAAATCAGTAAAAAAAACAAAACTGTACACCATTGTTCGAACAATTGCAATACTGCATTTAGTTTTTATTATAATTACCCATTTATATTTCAATAAGTGGTCAGGTTTCACTCAGAGGTTCAGTGGAACCACTGGTGTAATCAACGACACATTCCTGAGAACAGATTAAAAGGCTTGCTGCACATTATAGTGATCGCAGCCAAGTAGTTATTTGATCTGCCTACTTCAGGCCATAAACAAATGGATCACATGTCAAAATAAAAGGTTAGCCAGGGTAAAAAAGTTTGTACCTTTTTAGCTCGTTGACAGTAAAAGTAGGCTGGTCCTTAGCATGCTGACACAAGTTTGTTTTGTAATGCATTCGTTAAGCATTCCTATCGGGAATACAGGTTTGAGAATTTTTCTGTTGCAGCTCCTCCATCATCACACATGATTAATGTCTGTTGTGATCGTTTATATTTTCGGTCAGCTCAGTTATCCTGGTTCTACACTCATCCTGATCCTTGAACATGTGTGGTCAAAACCTAGTTCATAAACGATCTCTTAAAATTTGGACTTCGGCTAAAACCACACACTCCCCTTTGTGTGTCAGATGAGCAACATCTTAGCAGATGGGGTTCTTTGTAAACACACTTGTTGCTATGTGAGTTGCTATGTACTAAGTTCACAGAGGTCTAAAGTACAAAGGCCAGCACAAGGAGGCAGAGTAGGGCTTCACACACACACACCCGTACATATTCTTCTCAAGCCTTCTCGTGTTTTGGTGTGTGAATGAGAGGGCGGTAGGAGGAGGAACGATGGAGAAGCTCTTTTCCTGCTCTGGGATGGAAGCGCCACACAGGATGTGGGAGAGAGGGGAAAGACAACAGTGCGCTCTTTTATGTCCCGGTCTTCCTTTCTAAACTGTAACAGTATTCCATTTGACATTCATTACCAGTTCATAACTGGTTATAACCAGGATTGTTAGCAATAACCACAAGTGTTATTGCGCATGGGAGAGTGAAATCTAGAAGTTTACAAGTCTGAAAGACAAATCTTTTTGGGCACTGTTACAACAGTCATATTCCCTCACTGAGGTTTAGTTGCAGCCAGGGGTGTTAATAATTCATGGTGTACTTCCTGTCCATCATGAAGTGCTGAAATATCATGAAACTTATGCAAAAAACGTGGTTGGCTTGAAATACAGCAGGGCAGCCACATGGAGTCTAGAGGCAGAAAAAAATCACTCTCATGGTGACTCCACAGTCTGTGAAACATGCAGAGGGCTCTGGCACTTGCTCTCTCTCATCCTGTGCGTACAGTACTGTGCTCACAGGAGAGCTAATAATACCCTCCCGTGGCCGGCTCAGCACACAGAAAAGTGCCTGCCAGTGGTTTCGGCTGCTTTGCTCTTGACACTGTATGGTTTTGGCTGCTGTTCATATTCTGATGGAGCATTGGGTTCAGCTTGTTCAACTACCTCCTGGCTTGGGCAAGAACAGCTCACATGGCAAAACAAAAGGGTATAAATACCACCCAAACCTTCCTGCCGCAGCCCTAGCGCCTGCACTCTGCGGAAAATCGCTGAAGGCACGAGAAAGCCACTGCAAAAAAAAAAAGGGTTCTCACGGTATATTAATGACTCCAGAGTGAATGTGGAGCATTGTGGGATAACAGCGCCACAGCGCCTGGCTGGCCAGCTGAGTTCAAAAGGTCAAAGTGTGTGCTGGTCTCGGGCAAAGACTTCGTCTTGTGTTATGCTCAGTTCCGTAAAAGAATGCAGGTGAACTGACAGTCAACAGGGATCTGCTTTGCCAAAATGTAATTACAAATGTAGCCTACTAATATGACACAGTGAGTAACCAGAGTGAGATTTGTGGTACTGGAAAATAAGCTAATTTAATGGCTGCACACAACGATTTCAGGGCAGTGAGGTTGCAGGATTTAGATTGAAAACATAAAGGCCAAGTTTCACCCATGAACTCTTTTGACACCTAGTGATTATGCAAACACACTTTGACTCTACTGTTACTAGAGGAACTTAAAAAAAAACCCCAGAATTTTAATCTGCTTCAAGTTTTTTTTTAATGATTTAACTAATTGAAAATTTGTAATAAATTTGACCTACTTCTTGGTGCTATACAATGACGCGCTTGAGCTCTGCCAGCCAAGCCAGTGTGCGATATTTAACATGAATTTATAATATTTACCTCAGCAGTTCACTGATGCACATCAACTATATGGCCAACATCTGTAAATGATTATCATTAGACATGAACTGCTCTCCATCGTTCAGCATCTTATTCTAACATGCTCATATGGTTCTATTTTTGGATAATGGATAAATGCATTTCCTGTGGAAATATTACAGTTGCCACAAAAGATTGGAGGCACAGACTACAATCAGACTTTATTTTCCTTGGCAAGAATGTCAACTGTAACACGTTAGTAAAAACACATGATTTTCGAGGAAAGAAAGTCATAATGCTATTTAACACTCCAAATAAGACACGCCACTGCAAACAGGGTGGAGTGGACAAAATAACTGACGGCACACAAAAATAAGGACTTCAACAAAAAAAAAAAACCAGCGTGAGGCAACTAAAGATGCAAAGCGCCCAAATTGTGCTCAAATTGCGTCAAAGTGCCCCTGTTCATCAAATCATGCAATGTGTCAGAAGGAACAGTGCCAAAAATCAATCGAAGGGAAGCCAAAAAGAAACACTGTGGAATGGTGGCTGTAACTGAAGCTTAATGACAAAATGTGATAGAGTTGTTAAATACAATGAAAATGCAATATAAAGTAATTACTATGACATTGAATCAGCACTCTGTTGAAACAATTAAAGAAAAACTACATGTGGTCAGCTTCACAACACTGAGATTTATGACCAAGCTGCCATTCGGAAACTGCTGGTATCCAAGGCCCACACACAAACACACATAACTTGGTGTAAGCAGCACAAAACCTGGACCCCTGAGCAATGGAAAAATGGACTATGGTCTGATGAGTTGACTTTCACCAATTTTCCTACTTTCAGATGTGTTTACATTTCAAGAAAGCCAAATCCACAATGTTTGTTGCTAACTGTTTAACATGTTGGGGGAAGCATACTTTTATGGATACCCACCTTTTGGAAGTCATTAGCTCAAGAAATTTCTCAGCCTGCTTGTATGATGGTCAAAGAATATGAGGCAATTTACAAGCCAGGTGCACTTTAACAACAGTTCCTTGATGATATTGTATACTCAGAAGGAAATTCCCAAATAAGCGTTGCTAAAAAATTCAAGTCTGCATTCATGAACACAGTTCTGGGATCATATATTATAACACACTAATGACCAGATCTGCACACTGCACCACCTTTATTGTATGTTTTGGAGGAGACTGTAAAGCACTTCCATCAAAGATCCATCAAAGAACTGGAGGTGTTTCTTCTGAAAGGAAAAACAAGTTAAGCTGTAGGCGTGATGAATGCAATAAGCGACCCCACTCCTTATAAAGTACTTCATATGTTGTTAGGTGTTTCCATTACTTTGTCCACCCCCAGGGTTTGCTTGAATGACTTCATCATGTCTCACAATTTGACCGAAGGCAACTGAATTGCAATTAACACTGCACCATTGCAACACCTGCTTAATCATTCTAACCAACAAATACCAATGAAAGACATCCTGTACGCCTCTGCATCCAGCATCATTCAGGAAGTTAGGACACATTTACGCTGCAAGTAAACGTGGACCAAAATCTGATTCACCCCCCCAAAAAAATCTTGTTTTAATGACAGCATGAACAAAAATGATATTGACTAATACTTTACATTTTAAATTCTGATTTGTTGCTTTGGAGAAATAGGTGAAGAAATGGGAGTCAATGCATTTCTCATTTATTCATTCATCTTCAGTAAACAACCTGGTCACAGGTGGCTGTAGATCCGGAGCCTATTCCAGGAACAAGGACAGAGGCAGGGGGACACCCTGAATTCGATGCCAGTCCATCATATTGTTTCTTTTGATTTTCATTATTGTCATTTCTATCAACACCAACAAAATAGAATAAAACAAGACAGGTTTTCTCAGTGACTATTCCCAAACGTGCAATTGCTAAGCTATTACTTTCAATATGAACAGACAATCTGTCTTCTTTAAAATATCTTTTTGTGTATTTTAATACAAAATAAGGCGGCACGGTGGTGTAGTGGTTAGCACTGTCGCCTCACAGCAAGAAGGTCCTGGGTTCGAGCCCAGCGGCCGAGGAGGGCCTTTCTGTGTGGAGTTTGCATGTTCTCCCCGTGTCTGCGTGGGTTTCCTCCGGGTACTCTGGTTTCCCCCACA